>JANIJH010003947.1:0-12870 GCA_024520975.1 Erythroxylum areolatum | reverse complement strand
TCTAATTTAATGAATGCCCCTATTAACACTTTCTCTTTAATCCTCTTTCTAAAGGAAAACATTAAAGATGTCTTAACTTCTCAGCAAGTGGAAAGTCTTAATAGACCTATCACTATTTTGGAAATTGAAAACTAAATCCTCATAAGGCTTTTTGACATGATGGTTTCAATGGAAACTTTTTCGTTAAAACTTAGTCTATCATGAAACATATTGTTACTGATGTAATTTTTTAGTTTTTTAGGAATGGAGTACTTCTTTCTGAGTTCAACAGAACTTTTAGTAATCTCATTCCTAAAGGTAAGGAGTAGAAGACCTTTCTGGAATTTATACTAAGTTCTTATTGCAACACCATTTATAAAGTTATTTCAAAGATTTTTGTTGACAAATTGAGAGAAGTGATCACCATCAATCTCATAAAGCTTATATCCAAGGCAGAGTTATTGGTGATAATAATGTTACTGTAATAGTTAATTAGAAATTATTCCAAGAAGAAGAATAGGAAGAATTGCATCTTTAAAAATGATCTACCTATTTATTTGCACTTGCTATGGAAGTCTTTGATAGAATTCTTAAAACAGTTATTGATAGCACCAAATAGTTCAAATTTTATTCAAAGTGTAAAAGGCTTGGGCTATCTAATCTTTGTTTTGCTGATGACTTGATCCTATTATTTAATGTTGATTCAGTTTCGCTTAAATCCTAATTGGCTACCCTCATAACCTTCAACAAAGTTGTAGGATTCGAATTTAATTGTACCAAAAGTGCCATTTTCTATTAAAGAGTGTCAGTGATATGGAACATAACATTAAATCAATCGTAGGCTTCAATTTGTAGTAGTTACCAATGGTATATTTTGGGGTTCTTATTTCTAACTTAAGACTAGCTTGCAAAGAGCATTCTTTTATTATTAACAAAATCAACTCTAGAATCTCTAATTGGAAGAGCAGACATTTATCCTTAGCTAGTAAGGAACAATTATATTTTACTACTTAATTTAGTATAAATTTGTTAAATCATGAAAATTCCTTAACTATGCTAATATCTTTCTTAAGATTATTAACTTTTAATTCTCTGTTGATTAACTAAAATCCTTTTCTAGTTAAAACTACTAAGATTGCTTTAATTGATTTGTGAATTCTTCTATTAGGTTTGACCCCAATTTGAAATATTTATGTCAACTTATCTCTAAGTTTGCTTGTATCTCTTTTCAATTATGCTAGATCTTTTCATACATTGAATTTCTCAATCTTAGTGGTATGAAATCATACTTGAATCACATGCTAGTAATTTAATTAAAGAATAATTAAGAACATATAATTGAGTCTCAATTAAACTAAAGAATGAATTAAATTAAAACAAAATCACTACAAAGGCTATCTTGAGATTCATTTGATCCAAGTACCAACAAATGTATAATTACTAATCATCGAAGAGATAAAATCAAAACTAAAGGAAAACAAAAAATCAAAAGAAACATGATGATGTTCTTTGTAATCTTCATGAAATCCACTTTAGATAGATAATAATCCACTCCAACTATATTTCCTTGCTCGTACTTTATTCATTTTATCATCCTAGGTCATCAATTTGTGTTTCCCGATCCTTCCATGAGCCTCTCTACATCCTCTCTTTCTCCTAGTTTTGCCCTTTTATAGCTCAAAAATTAGGGTTTCTAAAGTGGATACAGTCATATACATAGCCAAGTGAATGACCATGTCCCTCAATCTCACTTCAATTCTTGGAAAAATCACACAAAAACACAATTTTGAAAACCTACATAGTTTAAAACACAATCATGTTCACCTTTGTCCCTTAAGTACAGCTTTAATCCTTCAATTTTTTTGCCTCAACGATGTCTTATTTTTGCTCATTTCGAACCATGAAGGCAATTAAAACCTAAAAGCATAATATGAATGTATTACCATAATAAAAAGTCCCAAATAAACAAACAAAATATACTAGAAATATGGTTTATTAAGTATTTATCAAACTCCTTCACACTTAAACATTTGTTTGTCCTCAAGTAAATCAATTTCATTACTCTTAACTTAATAAGAGACAAATTTAGGAAAGCATTAAACAAATCGAAGATATCCATCAAAAATCTCTTTTATTCATTCAATTGCAAACTTTATTGAATTATTAATTATTTAGTTACTTGTGTCAAATTATAAATCAATCCAGCTCTATAATTCTTTAAATTTCAACTTAATTCACTATATTCTACTTAATTTATAAAGTGAACATACAGAAGAAAAATGCTAAAACCTTTAAATAGTTTCATAGCCCTAATTAAAAATAAGTACTAAAGTTAAACAACAAAAAACATTTATAGACTTGTTTAATAAGTTACCTAGTCTTTTGGCGTGAGAGTAAACACCTTGTCATGAATACTCTCAATTACTCAACTTAGTCATTATCTCAAATTGCTACTAGCATCAGTCTTAACTTCGACCTTTTACTGGTATAAAGCTAAGGGGGTAAAATTATTTATGCTCGTTTATTCTTATACTATTATTTTTATTTTTGTTTGTTATTGTTTCTCTTTTTTATATATGTGGAATAATAAAAATGCTTAAAAAGAATTCATTTTAACTCATTGTATGTACAAGTAGGAATCAATTTTTAAAATTAATGAACTAAATTGAAATCAACTTAATTATCAAAACTTATAACTATTTGCCTACATAAATCAAACCAAAACCATAACCAAACTTATAATGAATCATCTATGTTAACATCCTATCTAAATTTGTTTCTAATTATTCATTATTAAACTAATTATAACAAAACTGACAAACTTGACTACTATGTACCTCTTCCACACTTAGTTGCACATTGTCCTTGATGTATAAAACATGTAAGAATAATTAATAAAATAAGAAAAATTGAAGAGGATTGCAAATAACTGGTACTATCCTGATAGAAAAAGAATTATAGCCTTATCTAATGTCATCAACATCCATCCAATGCTGGTGAAATCTTCTTTACTCTGATGCAAAGGATGATGTTACCTTCATAATTTGTGGAACTTTATCAAATTTTAGGTATAAAATTAGGTCCATCAAACTAAAACTATAAAAATAACTAAATTATGAATGAAAATCCTGTAAAATACTGAATCACAATAAAAACACCTAGTTATTAGTTACCTCTCAACCAACACTTCTTTATGATCCTTATAGCTGGACTTCTCAATAAGTCCTTCAACTTGGATATACAATCATCGATTTGCTTTCGCCCATTTTCCTACCAAAGGGTTCGCTAACCCATAAATAGGATATATGCTACAAGATAAGAAGAACATAAAGTATCAAATTAATAAAACCAAGTGCATCTAGTGATGTTTGTTTAATTAACAAACTATTAATATAATAAGGAATAATAGAACCCCCTTAATCTTTAATTGAATTTGACATTTTTTAGGAAGCAGGAGCCCTCCATATTTAAGATGATCATTTATCATTCCTTAATAGCCTCTTTATTTCACTCCTCTTTTTCTTTTCTTTTTCTAATCTTCCTTCTTTTCTTAAAGAATAAATTCCTCTTTTTCTTCAAGCTTTAGCTCCTATTCATTCCATAATGTTATCGTATTCATATGTTCCATCAAATTTGGCTTGACGTATCTAGATAAAACACTTTTTTTTTTAGTTTTATAAAGGCAACCTCAATTGATGTAGTGAATTTCATGAGGATGTCCTTAAGACATTGATAGTCCTCTTGCTATTGTTGTTCTAAAAATCCTATTGAAGTGTGATCATTCCATGAAAAGTTATAATAACTACTTCACTTTAGATTATAAGTATTCTCATATGAGGTATCTTGAGGCCAGTTCTCCATGTAAATTGGATGCTCCTATATATAGTTTTTTGTCTAATATTGATGACTAGGATAATAAACCCGTAAATATCATAACACGTCATAAATGTTGGTTAAACTTTTAAGTACATATCACCATGTCTCTTATTCTAAGCTACATAATCTCCTTAAGAATATTGTCCTCATAATACCCAAATATTACAATAAATTATAAATGCTAGATTAAGAAAGAGATCTATAAAGACAAATAAATAAATATGAAAATAAATGAAATGAAACTAGCTAAAAAGAAAAGGAAAGTGACTAGATTAATAGAAAAAGATTTTCCTAATATTACAGTCATCGACAATGGTGACAATAACTTAATGATATGATTAAGTTTTAACCATAAGCACAAGATGTAGCTGTAGCTGTAGCTATAGCTAGCACTGGTGAGTATGGATCGATCCTATAAGGACTAGAATTACTAGTGCTTATCGTCTTTCTATTATATAGTCTAACAAATTATGGTGCTTATAATTAATCAAATTCAAAACTAAAATAATAAATTGAAATAAATTAACACAATTGACTAGCTTGAACGAAGATTCAACTCATTAAACAAATCAAAGAAGATAGTGGTACCTAGACTTTAAATCCCTCTAGGACTTCTCACGCAATTATAATTTCAATGCTCAATTTATCCTATATTTATTGGACCACAAAAATTTGTTAACTATGCTAATATCTTTCTAAAAATTTTTAACTTATAATCCTTGGTTTATTAATTGAAATATTTTTCTATTTAAAACCCTAAGATTGCTTTAATCGATTTGTGAATTCCTCTTTTAGGGTTGACCCTAATTCAGAAGATTTATGTTGAACTATCTCTAGGTTTACATGTAACTCCTCTTAATTATGTTATATCTATTCATACATTAGATTTCACAATCTCAATGACAAGAAATTATACTTGAATCAACATGCTAGTGATATTAATTAAAGAATAATTGAGAACATATAATTGAATCCCAATGAAACTAAAGAATAAATTAAATTAAAACAAAATAACTACAAGGTCTGTCCTGGGGTTCATCTAATCCTAGTACTAATAAAGGTTAGTTCCTAATCATAGATGACATAACATCAAAATGAAATTAAAATAAAAAAATTAAAAGAAATATGATGAAATCCCTTTTAATCTTTATGAAATCCACTTTAAATTAATGTTAGTCCACTCCAAATATGATTCCTTGCTTATTCTTCATTCTTTCTATTGTCCTAGGCCATGAATTTGTGTTTTTAGATCCTCCTTTAAGCCTCTCTCTCTTTTTTTTTAGTTTTGTCCTTTTATATCTCAAAAATTAGGAATTTTAGAGTGGACCGGTTACCTAAATGGTCATCTATATGACCGTATCCCTCAATATTTAATTATTTGAAAATCACACAAAAATACAGTTTCGAAAAGCTATATAGTCTAGCACATGATCATATCCATCTCTATATGGGCAAGTACCTCAAAGTCAGTTTTAATCCTTCAATTTTTGCCTCAATTAAATTCGGTTTCTACTCCTTTTGTCCCATAAAGGCAATTAAGACTTAAAAACATAATATGAATGCATATAATAAAAATATCAAATAAACAAACAATATGCACTAGACATGAGATTAGAAATATGGTCTATTAAGTATTTATCATTCGTACACATCGCTTTCTCCAAAATTTTGAAACTTAAAGCCTCTAATTGTAATTTTAGATTTACACATATTTGTTTGTTCTTCTCTTAGTTATTAAAGTAGCAATAATGGGTATTGTTTAAAGAATTTCATCACTAGTAGTTGTTCTTTTTAATGGTATACTAATTTATATAGATGAAAATGAAGCCAAGCTATTGTGTTCAAGCTTGGTTCATTAAAGATTTCTCAAACTTGGTTCACTATTGTTATTTGTATCAGTGAATTTTTTTCCATCCTTTGATTACTTAAATTTTTAGTAATCATCTGATCAACTAAGGATTAAATAGGTAGTTGCTACCTTTAAGATATTTGATGCAATAAAATCCTGTCTTCATGAAATGATCAGTGCCATTTGAATGTCAACTAGTTTTTTGGAGTTATGTTAAAATCTCTATTATATAACTTCAATTAAGGAAAGTAGTAGGTTGTACTTGAACAATTGGAAAGTTAGAAATATGTTATCTTAAACTCTAGTAGCATTATATTTCAAGCAGTTTGGTAGTATTTGGTGTGTGAATTAATTGTAATCCTAAATGGGGCTGCATTTGGTTTATATGAGGTGGCAACATATTTTCTTGTATCTAATGGCTTAATGTGTGCTAATTTTGTGGAGTTCTAAATGAAATTAAGTCATAAAAGCAGATGAAATGGTTTTTACTCTCCCTTTCTGCCTAAAGCTTGTTCTTATAAGGTTATGAAAATGCTCAAGAGGAACTTTCAATGTTTGGCATGATCTTCAAATTTTTTCTCGTAATTTTTGCTTTCTTAGTCAATATTCACATATTATTGACGCAAAGTGTTGATAATAGTTTTTCTATATTGGCCAAAGTTTGTATAATTTGTAACTATATGCATATTGAAGCAATTAAACGTCCCTGTATTACAAAATATGAGAAGATCTATATAAGGAAATATGATTGCTCAAAAAATTTTCTCATTTATTTATTTGATTTATATCTAACTTGTTTCTATATAACATGCTAACTGAAACTTTTTTGCATTATATTGAATATCTTGTAATCTTTGCTTATATTTCATATCTATCTATTTATGCATCCTAATTCTTTTTTTCTATTCTTTATGCTATACATCATTTATTATGTCAATATACCTTACATGGCTTTACATGCCCATATGCATACTATTATAAGTGATATTTGTTATAGGATTGTCTAAATCATTTTATGTGATAATGTGTATGTTTAGTATACATACTAGGATGTTTAGCCTAGGTTTTCAATTATTTTCATATAACTTTCATGTATATGTGATTGTATATGAAA
This sequence comes from Erythroxylum areolatum, assembly GCA_024520975.1. Lineage (NCBI taxonomy): Eukaryota > Viridiplantae > Streptophyta > Magnoliopsida > Malpighiales > Erythroxylaceae > Erythroxylum > Erythroxylum areolatum. The sequence continues at coordinate 6,052 of JANIJH010003947.1, read as the reverse complement.
AATTGCATGTTAGGTTATAAATGAAAGTTTTTAAGCTTAGGTTTTGCATGCTTTTCATGTATTTTGATGTACGCACATTTTGCATAGTTGTATGTCAATGTTTGAGCAGGATTTGGACCTTATTTGTGTTGATTATCAACTTACTTGCATGTGGATTGGTTGTAGGTATCAAAGGAGAAACAAAAGAAGGAAATAAGGCTGGAAAACAATAAGTCACGATGCTTGAATTTTCTAGCTTTCCAACTGGTAATTCCAACTTGCTCTACTTGCTTCTTAGGCCAGTTTAAGCACCTAAAGGGGGTATAGAAACCATATTTTAATCCCTAGAAAGAGGAATGGTTGTTCAACATATAAACTAAGGAAGATAGAAACATTTTCGAGTGGATTTTTAAGGAGAATCAAGTGATTTTAAAAGATCTCAAAGTTGTTACACCAAGTTTCAACTTTGTTTTTCAACTTACAAACCTTCTTTTCTCTCTTCTCTCATTTGTTTTTGTTTAGTTATTGCATGGAGAAGATGTATGGACTTGTTTTGAGGATGTTGTTGATGATTGTAATGGATTTTTAAGTAGATTTTAGGGTTATTCTTACCAAATATATGAGAACTCACTTCGGTTTAATTTATGGTTTGCTTTAATGCTTATGATGTGTGGACTTTATAGGCCTTTCTTACATTAAGAAATGGGGTTAGGAAATTAGTTTGGATGTTTCATGAGAGTGGGCATCCTTGTGATAACATGACATATCTCTCTTGGATGGTTTGATGGTTGTCTAATAAGTTACTTCATATCCACTTAATGGTTAAGTAAAGTGTGTAGGATGAGAGATCACATATCAAAATTTAATCATTATTTCAGGCTTAAGTGATTCAAGTATTGAGAGAGAAAGGGTCAACAAGTTAGAATGCCTAGGACTAAGCATGATTACATTACCAAAGTGAGGGATTACATGGTATGGAGAGAATGACCCTAATCGTTATAATTTGATTCTCTAAACCAAAATTGTGTTCTTATTTTTGTGACATTTTGAAGTGAGTTTACAAGCCTTTAAATTGTGAATTCTTGCAATTTTAATCTCTCATTATTTGGTTTACTGAAACAAAAGTCAATTTGAATTATAAGGTGACTAAACCATCCTCAAGGGAATGATAACTTACTATACTATTTTATACGAGTCGTACACTTGTGATATAGCAACTTCAATTAATTTTAAAACATTGAGCTAAACACAAAGTAACTATGAGTCGATATACCTTACATGGCTTTGCATGCCTATATACATAATTTTCTACTAAATAATTTGCTTTTATGCTAGCATTTGTTAATTAGGGTGCACCACTTTGCATGCATTGTTCACAGTATGGAAAGTGCAAGTTTCGATTTACATGTTTGAGTTAGGCTCAGGTTGATCAGGCCTTGAGCTTTTCTTTTTAAATCAAGCATCGAGTTCTGTTCAAAATTAGACTGCTCTAACTTGGCCCCGCTCCCCCTTAAAAAAATCCTTTAGCAATTCCTATATATCATTCCACCTTTCTTTTGAATAACCATAAGAGAATCTACAATTCCCTTAGGAAAATTTGCTTCCACATCCCTAACATTTTTTGGAGCTTTGTCTTGTTTATTTATGCTGCAAATCTGTTTTAAAATTGGAAAAATATAAATCATACACCCTTCATTTTCTCTGTGGGCTTTGAATCCATATCATATAAATTTTCTGGTTTTATTTAAATAAAGGAACAAGCTTCCAATTTGTCTAAAAGGAAATTTGAAACTTTTCTTACTCCCTACTTTTTTTTTTCTGGGACTTTATTTTGAAGGAAGAGAAAAAGTATTTATAGAGACTTAGATGATGCCTACCTTATATGTGATTAGGTAAATAATTGTGGTTATTACAATGAAATGCTTGACATTGTTATTGATGGAATTGTTATGAAATGCAATTATATATGATGAATTATTATTCTTTTTATCTTTTTATCCAATCCTTTAGACTTTGTTTTAGGATTAAAATGCTTTATGTTCTTCAATTTTATTATACTCTCTAGTTGTTAAGGAGGATGGATAAATACAATATTATATGAGATATGAGCTGGAAAATTGATTGTGGGGAAGTATTTATAAAAAGGTAGCCACTACAACAAATTAGGCAATAGTCTACAAAAAAAGGGCAATTCATCTAAAAATGCCGCTCAATATATTGGTAACATTAGCACAACATCATTCAAAATGTCATTCCTCATTGTAGAACAATTTAGGCAATATTTTCTTGAATCGTAGATAAAGTAGAATTATTAGCCATAAATTATTTTTATACAAAAAACACCATAAATGCATAGTTAATAAATGTAAGCATAATCAATGATGGGCAAACAAAATGTAACCATTCCATTTTTGTAATGTTTTCTAAAAAATTAGATAAATATTTACAATTTTATAGATAATATCAAGATTATTAGGATTGAATTCTAACTAAACCTCTTTGTTTGATCAATAACTTAGAACATGTTTGTAAATTGGGTATAATGTCTTTAAGGAAAATTAAAACTAGTGTATCTCTTCAAATGTCATTATGCAACAAATTAAAGTTCTTTCACCTTTGCTAATTGTCAAAGGTAGTGTAAGGTTCAATATTTCTACATAATTATTACAATAAAAATAAAAGAAACTTGTGACTTAAGTTTGTTGCTAGATGCAATCACCTATTCATTCTCATGTCCTAACTCACCAATCCAAAGTTTTCCATTAGAATCCCTTAAGGAAAGGCAATCAAAGGAAATAAAAAATATAATTGTGGAAAATTGGAAAAACTTGAAATGCACAAGTAGAATATTTATAAGAAGTTTAATTCCTGCTGGTTATTTCAGTACTGCACATAGTAGGATCATAATAAGCTTTAAAACTAAAATAAAATCAATAAACCATATAAATAACACTTTTAGGAGATCACTAGTGCACCTATGCTTAATCATCACCATTGATTAAGAACACTCGAAGCAAATTTCAGTAATCACTGGAAAACCTAAACTGTACAAGACTCTTAACTAGCTAAAAGTTAATAATTAATGCCACAAAATTTTGCAAGACGAAAGAATAAACTAAGTGATTGCGCTTCTAAGCTAAATATTGAAAAACAAATAATCAATTAATACCCATAGACTACATCATTTCTTTAACACATTCCAACTGTAGGATTCTAAACTCATTAATACTATAAAGCAAGCAAAACTGAAATAGCAAGTCATCTAAGTTTATCAAAACTAATAAAATCCAGAATCATAAAATCAATAACAACACCATAAGTGAAAAAAAGCAAGCCTATTTGACTGTTTTACCTTAATATGTAGAGTGTGATAGATTGATATTTGACTATATTTTATCACCTATATTTGATGTATTTTTCTTGATATTCTATACTTTTATCATATATTTGGTACTTAATTCACTCCAAGTGTGTATATATATTATAATTGCCTTCATGGACTTAAAGGAGAAGAATTCACGCAAAAACATGATGTAAAACAAAGAATCAACAAATCTAAAGGAATGCACGACCGTGTATAAGCCAATGCACTTTCTTGATACCTAGAGAAATTTGATTATGCACAATTTGATGCTTGGCTTGCATCAGACTATGCATCTCCCTAAAACATAAATTTCATTATAAAGAGACGTTTTAGGAGGTGAATAAGATGGCAATCAGTAGGTAGTCTTAGAGGAGATGAAGGGGGTGATTTCAGACATGGAACTCATTCTCTAGGTTCAATTTTGCTTTAGAGAAGTGGAAAACATGAAGAAATCATCGAAAGATCCATCGAAATGCAAGATCAAACCTCTACATCGCAAAAACATTCAATAGAAGAAAATCAGGGACATTTAGAATTATGAACCCATTGTTTTTTATTCATATTTCTGTTTATATATGTTTAATTTTGTATTCGATCATGTGTAACTAAACATCCAATTAGTATTTATGTTAGATGAACCTTATGTTAATACTTTGTTAATGTAGTTGGTTGTTTGATATATTGTGATCTGATTATGCGCTTTATTTCTATTTTAATAACTTGAGAATATTATATCATAATCTGATTTTAACGTAGAGATTGAGAAATCTTAGTGTGAATAGATCTATCGTAACTAGAAGGAGTTGACTGTCTCCCTAGAGATAGGATGACATAAATCTTTCAGATTATGTTCAAACCTAATAGAGGGACTCATAAATTGATAACACAATCCTATAACATTTAATATAAGTAATTTTGTTAGAGACTTTAGGATTAGTTGTTAGGAGACTCAAAGTTAGCTATTAGCATACAATAGGAGTCTTCACGATCCAATACGTTAACAAAACAACCACATGATAAAAGTTCAAAATGTTAAGGGTTTAAGGGGATTCAAACGTAGATACTAATTTATGATAACAATAGTTTTTTAAGTCTTTGCATTCATTATCATTTCCTATTGCTTTAATTGTTTTAGTTTTTATTTTCTTTTTATTACAAATCTAAAATTAATCCTTAGGTTAGATAATAAGGGAAGGGTAAGTAATAGTGTTCATAGTCTTCGTGGGATCAACCCGTTGTTGGTACTAGCTACACTTACATTGTGCACTTGTGATATTACAATGCTGACTAACACGAAATAAGTCAATCAAGTTTTTGGCACCGTTGCTAGGTACTTTGGTATTAGGAAAGTCCGAATACTATTACTCTAGTCATTTTCATTTCATTTTATCTTTGTTTTTATTTTCTTTTATTTTTCTTTTGTATTTATTTTATTTTATTTTATTGTATCTTATTGTATTTGTGGTTTATTAATTTAATTATCTTTTGATTTTCTTTACTCGATCTTGATTTTGTGGTTTACTGTAGGAATTACGATTCATTGTCATAGCCACAATTCATAATGGAAAGATGGAGTAGACGAGATTTTTATAGGAGCTAAAAAATGCCTTCGCGAACTATGACGTCGCCATATAGGAGAGAGAGGTATTTTCATATGTTTTTTGAAATTTAATCGATATTTAAGCCATATAACGACGATGGTGGGAGTTATCAGTGCAATTGTGAATGTAGAGCACGTACTTATATATGGGAGTATTCAGGCATGTACGATTGACCTCAAAGTGCATTATATAAGAATAACTACAATTTAGAGTGGAGCAATTCTTATACCTATGGATGGAATAGTTACGCTTTAGCTAGATATTCACGACATTAAGCACCTCTAGTTAATGTGCCAACTCTAGAAGATAAATTAATGCAAACCCTTACTGAAATAAAAGTTAATCAATGTGTAGTTAAGAGTAAAGAAAAGATAAAGGTGGGTTTCATGAATGGAGGGATATTTCAAAAAGAGTATTACAGATTGACTAATGGAATGCCTTTCCAAGAGAATAACTAGTTAACATGAATTCGATTAGATTCTTCCTTCCTTTGTATATGATGAGTATAATATGAGCTTCCAACCATCACAGAGTGAAGAAGAGGCAACAATTGATTTGATCAATAAACATACATTTCAGGAAGGTTAGGAGGTAACTACTAATCTAAAAGATATAATGATTGAGTCTATTCAAGAATCCAATATGAGCCATTAGGTAACAGAGGCTCGTATACAAAATTTGATGGATCAAATTGATCAATTGACAAAGATATTATTTAATGAACAACTAGGAGTTTGCCTAGCCCTGATGAAACAGATCTTAACGAATTTGGAATGGCAATCATCCTTAGAAGTGAAGATAAGCTCTTAGAAGAAGATGAAGATGAAGCAAGTATTATAGATAAATTAATAGAACTACTTGTTGATATGAAAGGTAAACAAAGTGAATTCGAGAGTGAAGCAAAGGCAAGCGTTGGTTTCATGAATGGAGTGACATTCCAATAAGAGCTTTTAAAAGAAGAAGAAGTCTCCATCCAAGAATGAAAAGTAAAGGAGCAACATAAGATAATTGAAGAAGATGAGTTCGCTACCTCTATCCAATAAGAAGAAGAAGAGTGGATAGAGGTCATTATGGAAGAACTAACTGAGGAACTAAGTAAGGAAACTAC
>JANIJH010003905.1:0-12873 GCA_024520975.1 Erythroxylum areolatum | reverse complement strand
GGATCAAATAGATTGAGATATTGGTTGAGGATGGATTTGTCCAAATGAGGAATTGAAGTGCTTTGTATGGGAATGATGAAAGGAATGAATAAGATAAGAAAGAAAGAAAGAAAGAAAAAAAATATACCGGTTTAAAATGTCTTAAGGTTTTTAGCGCGATAAGTTTACTATGCTTTGTGTTTTCAACGGATGTCGGAATTTGTTTTAGTTCGATGGATCCATTCGTTTGTCCGCTTTGATTCGCTTCGATTCGCTTTTGTTCGCTTTGATTTCGCTTTATGTTTCGTTTCTTTGCTTTGATTCGATTCATATTCTTCCGCATATTTTGATTCACTTTCGATTGTGATTCGTTCTTGCGAACATTTCCGGTTGGGATCTAGTTTTTGGATTGGGTCCCAACACTTTTCTTCCTCTTACTTTTTCTCTTCTTGGACAGTTTCAAAATCTTTCTTGAAGACTAAGAAGAATTAAACCCTAGCTCAACTCTCTTCTTTTCTCTCAAACCACCAAACTTTCCTTCTCTTTCTCTCTCATTTTCATTGTTCCCATCTACCTTTTCCTTCCATTCACGTGTTTCTATTCCATTTATAGGCAAGACAACACTTCTTCTTCCAATTATGCCCCTAATGATTGAGAATTGTCCCATTTACCCTTCCATTTATGTCTTATGTCTTTTACACGTAAATGTCTTGCCAAAGGCACCCATGAACTTTCTAACATACACTTTCTTTTAGAAGTCTCTTCTCTATTACCTAACATTTCCAATGACACCAAAGGCATTCAATTTGGTTTAGTATTGTAAAAGTTATACTCCAATATCTCCTGACTGCTTTTATTTTGAGATAGTACCCTATACTCAACTTCCATCCAAAAATTGAAACTTTTAGAGTCCGATTTAGAATTTGATTTCTTCATATAATTTGTATCCCTATTTTTCTAGTTTAATTTAAATAAAAAATCTTCTCATTTGGAACTCTATGTATCAAGATATTATCAAAATACTGAAGTATATTCAATAGAATAACACCAGTTCATACCATTTAAGGGTACACTCACCGTACCCGTTCTACTTTTTCACTCAATCTTTCTTAATTTGATTCAGAGGGCTATGATTTCTGGTCGAGATGTAGAGCAAAGTCTTATGAATCTAAAGGTTCAAGAACCAGATCATTTGGATGTATAGAGAGTAAGTTATGATCAAAAGAAGCAACTATGTTTATGACCTCAATCGTCTTAGTTTGCTTCGTCTTACATGAACAATAACATCGTCTCAGATGAACAGTAACATTGTCTTAGATGAACAGTAACTAAGACAATGTTTTCTTCCTTCTTTCTTTTGCATCGTCTTAGATGAACAGTAACTAAGACAATGTTTTCTTTCTTCTTTCTTTTGCATCGTCTTAGATGAACAGTAACATCGTCTTAGATGAACAGTAACTAAGACATTGTTTTCTTCCTTCTTTCTTTTGTATCTCCTCTTATAAAGATCATAACTTTTGACCCAGATGTCCAAAATTTTCATACTATATACCGTTGGAAAGATAAAAGAAAGCTCTAAAACTCTCAAGAAGGTAACATTGCCAAAATCTTTCTATATCAATCCCATATTTGCTCCTAAATTCTGAAGACAAAATTTACATTCATCCACCAATATACTAGACCCAGTTCTCACTTCATGACATGAGACTCTTAGAGACAAAATTAAAATTTGATGTCTTCATACGAAATGTAGCCATATATCTCTAGATTAATCCTAATTAAGTATCGTTTCATTTGGACAACTAGAGAGAACGTTATGGGTAAAAGACTGAAGCACACTCAATGAACATTTTCCAGATCACTACCAATTTTGTTTTCAAATCTTTCCTTGTCACAACTCATACCAAGATCACCCTCTCTACTCCCTCTACTTCTCATTTTCAATAAAGTCACATCTAAAAAAATCATACCTGGAAGTTGTCAATGAATGCATGTACATTTATTTTTTGCAAAGATTCAATATTTATGTACATATATGCTAACATTATGCATGAACAAGAAAATGCATTTCCTTAATCTCTTTTTGAGCTTACATGTACTGAAATTTTGGGTCCTAATCCCTTAATATGGGGACGGAATGTTACACTTTTGATTCTTTCCTGTATGCACAAGTATTATCTACACTAAAAAAGGTGAATTCCGCTCAAAATAGAATGTAAATGTAAGAAAAGCAAGTAATTGATCATATGTCATGACTACCAAAAGAGATTATAATTTTAATCATGTATATAGTTACTCCTACTATTTTATTTGAAATGATAAACATCATTACTATTCAAAAAGATCACTTTAATCTTTCTAATGAGCTAGGATTCCATTCAAATTTAATCGATCTTGAGTTTGCTTGACAAACTAACTAAACTTAAATTAGGTAGATAACAACTTTATCAATTATATATTATGTGACTCTTAGATTTGTTGGGTGATAACTCTTGCCAAAATATATCTTAAATGTTATTCCTAATCCTACCTCTAAATTCATGTTATCATGAGTTTGCTCATCCAAATCACACAAATTTAGTTAAGTAGAATCCATTGTCATAAGATTAAACATATTCAAGTTAAAGTGGCCTTGAGTTTACTCAGCAAGTCTAACAATACACCGAATTTTGGTTTATTCTTATAATAATGGAAGGCCACAATCATTCTTAATGTGTATTTATTATTTTTAACGATAGGTTTAATTTCCTTAATCTCATTAAATAGAAAATTTCAAGTAAAATATCATACATATAAAACATAAAATTCAATATGCATCTAATATATATATCAAACATATAACTAAAGTATACAACTTATGCACTCATAATCATATTATATGCATAAATCATGAAGCTCCGTTTAATTACATTTATTGATCTTCATAATCTAAAATAATATTTCTAACTCTTTAAAAAAATTAAACTAGATTAAATTCATTGATTTTTAATATGAATTAAATTCCCAATTCAAATAAAAATTCAATTTTGATTTGAAAACAATTTTCAAATCTAAGTGGAAACTATTTTCAATTATCTTAACTCCTTTAAGCAAATCTACTTGAACGCAATTTTTAGTAAATTATGCTTCTTACTTATTGTAATTTAGAAAAACTTTCTTTTCAAAATTATGTAAGTAACAAATTCTAATCCAATTAGAAACTATTTCTAATCTAATTAGAAATTATTTTCCCCTAATTCAAAAACTATTGTCTAATATTAAAAGGAAATTACTTTCAAATTAAATAAAATACTTTTATTTAATTAAGAAAGCCATTTCGAGTGTTAATAAGCTCCTTTCAAAATAATAAGATCTTCTCATTTTCAACATTAACAGGATCTTTTCAAAAGTTTATAGGACCCTTCTATTTATAGATCAATTTTGTTTAGAAAGATCTTATCATTTTGAAAGTTTCTTAATTTTTTTATATACACAATTCAACTCCTTGCGTGTGTTTACTTTATCATTTGGTATCAGAGCGAAGTTTCACATTTATTGTGTTTTACAGCATATGATAGATCATGGAAAATAACTTGAGAAGTCTTAAAGGACAATCTATTTTAAATCCTCCTTATTTCAATAAAAACAACTACTCATACTGGACAGAGAGATTGACAATCTATTTCCAATCTATAGATATGGAAGTCTGGCAAGCCATAAGAGATGAATCCTTTGGACGATTCAACAATATTATCACAATCTTAAAGAACTTGGGAAAGATATATCCTAATGATGAGCTCGTAACGAAGATTTTAAGATCATTACCAAAGGAATGGAGATCAAAGGTGATAGCTCTAGAAACTGAAAAGGATCTAGACACTATTTCACTCGACTGACTATAGGGAAATTTGATGATCCATGAAACCAAACTTCGATGAGATGAAGGATCTTCAAATAGAAAAGGAATGGCAATAAAAGTAACTGATGAATTAAATGGTGATGAAAGTGACACTGAGTTACAAATAGATGGAGATGACGATTTCAACTTCATGGTTAGAAAGTATATCTGTTTTTATAAAAAGAAACTGATGAAGAAAAGAGAAGGAAACAAGAAATATAGGAACAACAGGTTCTTATCAAAAGGTAGCAGCAGAAGTAGCAATATAGAAAACAATCAAATCATATGCTATCATTGCAAGAAGCTTGGACACACAAGACCTGAATGTCCTCTTCTTCAAAAAGACAAGTTAGAGAACAGAAAACCCAGAAAACGACTGCAGCCTAGTGAGATGAGGACTTTAAAAACTTTAAAGAAAAAGAGGTAGAAGAAGTCAACAATGTTTACTTCATGGCTGAATTAGTGGATGATAAGGTATATTATTATAAATTTGATATTGAAGTTGATCAATTGAAAAATGCATATCATGAATTATATAATCAATACAAAAAGTTGATGGTAAATTATTTTAAAGAAGTTGAGAAGTCTAAGAATAATGATGCATATCTGAAAAGTAAGATTAAATCATTAGAATATATGAATGAGAGTTTGGCGATCAAACATACTTCTCTTGAAGTTGATTATAAGCAAACGATTTCTAAAAATAAATTATGGAAGAAAGATTAGCCAAGTTGGAAAATACTTTGCTTAAGAATGAAGTTGACAAAGTGAGACGGCTAGAAGGAAAGGTTGTCACCCTAGAACTCGAGAAAGAGAAATGTACAGGAAAGATCTTATCTCTAGAAAAAGATCTTACAAAGTTTGTTGATGGAAGGAACAACTTTGATGTATTACTTGGTAGTGAAAAATGTGTCTTTGATAAAGTTGGAATAGGCTACAATGAAAATAATAATGTTAAGTCATACAAGAACTTCTTTGTTAAATCCAGCGGTAGCTGTAGTCAAAATAGCAAGAACCTGACATATGGTAGAAATTATAACAATTCTCATTCATCTCTTTTATGTTTCTACTATGGTATACATGGTCATATTAGTCATTCTTGTAAACTTTGTAAAATGTATGTTTAAAGATCGAAAGGTCAAGCTACTATCTTGAAAGGACCCAGAAAAATTTGGGTACCTAAAATAAGATAATATTTTTCTATAGATATGCTTCAAAAAGGAGACATGAGAAAATCAATGGATAGTTCAAAATGGATGTTCAAGACAGATGACTGGTAACATATCACATTTCAATTATATTGAAAGGAAAGACGGAAGTAATGTCATCTTCATTGACAAAAATAAAGCAAAGATAATCATAATTGATGAAATTCGTGATTTTGACTCTACCTTTCTTGATAATGTCCTTTAAGTTAATGGTTTGAAATATAACCTTTTAAATGTAAGTCAATTATGTGACGAAGGTTATAAAGTAATTTTCTATGCATCTCATTGTGAAATAGTCGATAATCATAATGATAATATCATATTCGTTGGTTCTAGAAATCAAAACATATACTGTGCTCAACTAGAAGACGTGTCTTCAAAAACTATTAAATGTTTTGTTTCTCTAGAAAAGGATTCGCTTGTTTAAAAGGAAAACAAATCAGAAGCAGCTTCCCTCCTAAAAATATTATGTCTACTAAACAACTTCTTAAACTTATGCTTATAGATTTATTTGGTCCCACTAGGACTCAAAGTTTTGGTGGTAAACATTATGGTTTTGTTTTATTAGATGATTATTCTAGATTTACATGGTTTTATTTCCTATCAAACAAAGATGATGCATTTGAAGTTTTTTAAAAAAATTCGAATCGAAATAAGATACTACATTACTTCAATTCGGAGCAATCATGAAGGAGAATTTGATAGAAAAAAATTTGAAGATTTTTGTGATAGTAATGGTATGACTCACAACTTTTCTTGCCTAAGGACTCCTCAACAGAATTGGTGTCCTTGAGAGAAAGAACAGGACCTTAGTTGATATGGCCAGGATAATCCTGTGTAAAAGTGGCCTACCCCATGGTTACTAGGCAGAAGCACTATCCACTGTTTGTTACATACTCAAAAGGTGTCATATAAGACCTATTTTGAAAAATATTGCCTATGAGCTGTGGAACGGAAGAAAACCAAATGTCGCTTACTTTTAAGAATTTGCTTGCAAATGCTTCATTCTAAAAAATGGGAGAGACAACCTTAGGAGGTTAGATGGAAGATCAGATAAAGCTATGATTCAGGGCTACAATACCGTTAGTAAAGGATTTAGAGTTTACAACAAAAGAACAAAGAAGATAGCAGAATCGATATATGTAGTATTTTATGAAGCTCTACCTTCAACAATAGCAGCTGATTTAGATGATAAAGAGCATCCCTTGGTTCCTAAAGATACATCAACTTCACCTACAGTACCTTCAGAATCCAAAAACCAAGAAGGTCCTTCTAAAGCCAAGATTGAACAGACTCCTTGCTCTCAGCAGGAGCCTATGCAAAGAAAAACACTAAGAGAATTGAGAGGTTAAGATACTTATCAATACATTATGGAAGATCCTTCTAAAAGTCTAAGAACTAGATCTTCCTTCAAGAACAACTTTTTTGCCCTTATCTTACAATTAGAACCAAAGAACATTGAAAAGGCTTTTACTGATGAACATTAGGTTTCAGTAATGAAAGATGAACTGAATTAGTTTGACAAAAACAAAATTTGGAATCTAGTACCTCATCCTCAAAACAAGTTAGTTATTGGAACTCGTTTGGGTATTTTGAAACAAACTTGACAAAAATGGTAAGGTGGTAAGAAACAAAGCTAGACTTGCAGCTTAATGTTATAATCAACAGGAAGGCAATGATTTTCTTGAAACTTATGCGCTTATTGCTGTAACGAAATCGATTAGAATTTTACTTACCTTCGCATGTTATAGAAACTTCAAATTGTTCCAAATGGACATCAAAAGGGCTTTCTTAAATGGATATATTAACAAAAAAGTGTTTGTTAAGCAACCTCCAGGCTTTGAAGATGAAAATCATCCTGATCACATGATGAAGTTAACAAAAATCCTGTATGCTCTAAAACAGGCTCCTCGAGCATGGTATTAGAGGTTAAGTAATTTTCTACTTGAGAATAACTTTGAAAGAGGAAAGGTAGATAAAACCTTATTCATTAAGAAAAAGAAGAATGATTTATCATAGTGCAAATATATGTTGATGACATAACATTTGGTGTTACTAATTAATCTTTCTGTGAAGAATTCTCAGCATTAATACAGGGGGAGTTTGAAATAAGCATGATGGAAGATTAGAAATCAGGAAAATAGAAAAATGTATCTTCATTAGCCAAAACAAATGCACAAAGTAACTTATCAAGAAGTACGATTTTGAGAATGCAAAACTGATTGCTACTGCTATGTATACTGGAATTAAACTTGATAAGGATGATGAAGGCAAGGCTATGGATAAAACAAAGTACAAAGGAATGATTGGGTCACTACTATATCTTACAAGCTCAGACCAGATATTATGCGTAGTGTATGTCTTTGTGCACGTTTTCAATCAAATCCCAAAGATAGCCATCTTCAAGCAGTCAACAGGATCTTTTAATATATTTTCAAAAATATGGATTTCAGTTTATGTTATCCAATAATTTGATTCTTTTAACATAGGTGGCTATTGTGATGAAGATTATGTAAGTGATAAAGCTGATCGAAAAGGAAAAAGTGGTCACTGACAATTTCTTAAAAATGTCCAGTTTTTTGGTCTTGGAAGAAACAAAATTGCATATAGCTTTCAACAACCGAAACTGAATATATAGCAACTGCCAATTGTTGTGCTCAAATCTTATGGATGAAACATTAACTCTAGGAATTTTTTTCTAAACTTTTCTAAGTGCAATAAATCTTTCTAAAAATCTTGTGCATCATTCTATGACTAAGCATACAGAAATCAAGCATCATTTTCTTAAAGATCATGTTTTAGAAGGTATCATTGATCTTTTGCATGTTAATACTAAAAATCAAATAGCTGATATCTTTAACAAACCACTTTCTAAAGATAGATTTTATGTGTTAAAAAATGAGATTAGTATGTGCAAACTATCCAATATTATATGTGTTTGAATTTTCTATGCTACTTCTCTCTGCTAACATTAATGTGATCCTTCTTCTTTAGAAGGCTCCCTTTATGTTCTAGACTTCTTTTTAGTATAGTAGTCTCCTTCTAGTTAAAAAAACCCCCTTGTTTTAGAAGACTCCTCTTAGTTTAATAGAGAAAATTACACATGTCCCAAAAAGGAAATCATTCGTGGCATCGTTTCATCTTTTAAAATAGAGTGTGAAGTTCTAAAAAACAACTGTATGGAACTAACAGAAGAGACGCAAATGATCAAAATTCCTCTTTTGGCATGTACGACTACCTATACTCATAATCATAATCATTATCTTTCTCAAAAGCATCGTTTCTTTTGCACCCTAACTTTCTACCTTCTCTCTGTTTTTCCTCTCTACACCCAAACTTTCTACTTTCTCTATATTTTTCCTCTCTACTCCTAAAATTTCTGCTTTCTCCTTCTCTCTATTTTTCCTCTTTGCTCCTACACTTTCTGCCTTCTCTTTTTTTTTTCCTCCAACTTCAATGACAAAAATGAAATCAAAAGGACAAAAGAAGACTATGGTTTTAACTTCCAGCCATGAACAAACTCTCATTTTTGAGTCTTCTTCTCTATCTCCAACAGTAGGCTCTTTGAACACTCCTACTAAGCATATCTTTGTTTCCTCTAAGCCCCAAACTTCATAAACAAAATTTTATGAAACTTTAAAGGAAAGAAAAAGATAAATTTTGGCTATGTTATCCTTATAATTAGACTTAGACTCTTCCTCTAAAAACAATGAACCCTCAACCAAATAGCAGCTTGTATTTAACTTTAGTGGAGAAGAAGAAGAAAAAAAGAATAAGAAGAAAAGAAAGAAGAAGAAGGGAACAACGAAGAAGAAGAAAAAGAATGAAAAATATTCCTCGAGTGATGGGGAGCAAACAAGAAGAGTAAGATTTTATATAGCCATCCTTACTCTAACCATTCCTACTCCTTCTATGATAAGCGTAAATTGCATCATGTTTTAGGGTAAAGTTTAATATGTGTTTATCTATTAATCTGATTAATTAGTATATGTTTAGGTTAGAATTGTGTTAATTTGTTAATTATTCGTGTTTTATGGGTTGGTACAAGCTTTTGAGCTTATATTATGTTTTTGAGGTACCTTAATGTGTTTACTAGTGTTTTAAGGTCAATATCGAAGAATAGAGGAGTTTTGGAAGGCATTCAGGCCAAAATAATGGCCCATGATTGTTGAATGCAAAACACACTACTAATCTTACGCTCAAAATTGCAAATATACAGATTGTACTTGTAGTTAAAAGCAGATATTGATCCCACGAGCATTATGCTTAGCCACCACTTAATTTAGGTTATTCTTTGTTTAAGAAATCATTTCAATCAGATTTTAAAAAGTAAGTAAAATAAAGACAAACTAAAAGTGTCAGGGAACAATGTAACCCAAACCAAAATTGTAAACTAAGACTTGAAGAAAATCAAGATTAAACATTAGAACTTGTCATTATCCCTATTTGCTCCCCTCTAATTAATTGATTCAATTTATGCTTGGCCCAAGATTTCCTAAAATTCTAGCTACCCTCTCTTAAGGTGTAACTAAATGTCACTAGATAAAAAAATTATAATTAACTTTGGAATCTCTCGATGTGCCAAGCCTTTCCTAAACATTCAACTAAACATTCAACTATAGGCAATGTATTGATCTATTGAAATCTCTTCCTAATAAATTAAAAACTTGTTATTTATAGGTTTATTAATCGTCAACTCTCATAATACAATTAACACAAATTACCAAGCTCACTCTCTTGATTTATTGTAAGGTTTAAGCACAATAAATAACACAAACATGTATATTATTAAATTAATAACCAAAGGTTCATAAATAGTTCAAAAACAAACGCTAAAAATTGTTTTATCCAATCATAACATCCATAACATCCACAACAATCAAATAATCTATGATAAACATATTAAAAGAGGAAGAAATTGAAATAAGATTGCATGGGATAGCTCCTCTTCTTCTTTGCCTAATCTGGAAAATCTGGATGACGGGTTGCTTTTTGCCTAATCAAGAATGAAACCTTGAATCTCCCTTATCTGGGTAGGCTCTCATTCTGTTTTTCAGCTTCAGGAAGCAAGTTCCATGACCCTCTGATGACTCTTAGGATTCTATGTTGTTATATATCATAAAACCCTAAAAAAAAAAAGTGAAACTTGTGTGACTCCTTAGGCTAAGCATCCAACGATCGTGGGAATAATCCTTGTGATTCCCATGATTGTGGGTTAATGTCACAGAAACTTTCTCCATAGATTTACCACGATTGTGGGAAACATGCCCTTTCCCACGATCATGGGTTCTTGTTCTTTAGCAGTTCCACTTCTCTTCCCTTCTCTTGGTCCCTAGCTCAATCACAAAGGTGTCCACCCTCCATTCCTACACCAAAATGATCCATACTTACCATAAATCAACATCAAACACAAAAGACCAAACTGAACAAAAACAAACAAAATAAATCCTAAAACACAATAATACTAACTTATCATCTAAGAAACACATACCAAATACTTAGAAAAACACATACTAATGCATAACTATCAACTGCCCCACACTTAAATCCTTGTTTGTCCTCAAGCAAAATCAAACACAACCAATCAATTCCACACTTCATTTTCATAAAGATCAAAACATGCAATCCCTCAAAGTTTAGACAACTTAAGTGTCAAGCTATTACACATATCACGACTACTTTTCATTAGTGTACATAAGCAAACTCAATTTAAGGCACCATCACTCAAAGATAAATATAAACACATAATGAATCTTCCTCACAGTTTCACTCAGTTCTCTTAATTGTTTGATGGTTAGTGTTTTGCTCAAGCTCCCTATAGGAAACTACACTACCATAGGCTTGCTAATACACCAATTCTCCTCTATAATGATTACTTGCATAAATAGATCAAAAGGGCTTGTTTCGGGTTGTAATGTGGTAAGGTTTAAGGTGGGTTAACAGAGATAAAAGGTTTAACACAAACATGCATAAAGTAATAATTGAACAAAAGGATACAAAACATATTATAAGATATACAAATGTAAATATACTACTACTTCATACTTATTGATGCTACCAAAATGTTCTTTCTTTTTTTCTTTTTTTTCTTTTTCTTTTTGTTTATTTTTATATAATTTAAGAAGCAATAAACAAAATAGTAACTAGATATAATATGATCGAAGAGTAGAAGTATAACTCAAGTCATCTCGGAAAGAAAAAATTTGTACCAAAAATCTCAAACTAGCACATCACTTAATAATTTACTAAGCTTGTGAATGGGTAGGCTAATGAGGTTTCAGGTTTTGAAATATGATGTGTTTTCAAGAAATAAAAGGATTAAGGCTCAATAGGGCTAATAAGGGATAATAACAAGGGTAGGTCATTTAAGCCAAGGATTACCACAAAAAGGGCCTTCATCATTTCTGTTAAGCATGCATCTAGTAAACTCAAACTGACTCAAAAAAAGTTCTAAAGGTAGTAACCTAAAGGGGCATCACACACTCAAAGAAATAAGATGACTATAGATGGAGTCATATAAGCTCAATCCTCACATTGGCTCAAATGAAAATTCATTATACATCTCAACACTACCTCATTGCTCAAGTGTCACATTTTGAATAAGCTTATGGAACCAACTACTTTTCATCACTTAACATGAGTCACTCTCTACTCAACTAGTCTAATCCGAGTTCAAGTATGCATTCAATCTTATTCCAATTAGCATGACAGAATCTTATGGCAAAACACTTCAAAATAATTCAAGTGTGGTTCCATTGCTTAACACAAAACAACAACCTAATAAGCCTAAAACATGCATCGTAATTAACAAAATGCAAATAGTAAATAAAACAAACTACAACAATGCAATTGACAAAGCAAATGTCACCTCCTCACACTTGGATAGCACATTATCCTCAATGTGACAAGGCAACCACAAAAGGAAATCAAAAGATCAAACATAACATCAACCAAGCAAACAAATATCCCAACTAACAAAGTACATAAAATAATATTAAAAGTAAAGTGTAAAAAGGCATATGGAGATAGCAGTGGCGAGGGCGTAAGAGAGGTGACTTCAATGTTCTTCATCTAGTTGAACTTGAGGAATTTCTTTTTAATTTACCGCTGCTCCTTGTGTACTTATGGCATTTGGTTGCCAAGCTCATTAATTTGCAGTGCCATTTGCTGATGATTTACGACCATTTGGTTAAGAATTTGCTAAAGCCTATCAACAAATGTTGCTACTGTTTGTTCCTCTTCAACTGCTTCTTCTTAGGACTCCAGAGGTGCTTGAGAGGTGGAAGGCTGAGATGTGGCTGCGTTCTTGCCCTTCCTGCTTTTAATAGCAGTATTCGTTTGAGGATTCTAGAGCTCCATAAAATGGAGCTCCAAAATTTCATAGTGTCTTCTTCTTGCGAAAAAATTAGGAATGGGGCGTGAAAGCCACCATATCAGTTTTAACTTCTCCAATGACTTCAAGGTGCAATTGGTCAGTTGGTTTTTGGATGACAAACTTCTTTGGGGCCATTGAAGAAGAAAAATATGTGAAAATAGGAAAAAGAGGGATAAACATGTTTTAGAGGGAGAAAGAAATAAAAACTCACCAAATCCTTGTATTCTTGAATGGGTAATGTCAAATAAGTGTAAAAGAAGTTATTAATAATGGAAAATGATGGAAAAATACCAAGGTTTATGTAGCACCCCACTCCCGCAAGACTCGAACCCGACATCGATGGTGATATCCGAGTCTGTGCCCCGCGAGGGTGGTGTGCTAAAGCACTCAATCTTTCAAAAGCCCATAAAATATTTTTTTGGAAAATCGATAAC
>JANIJH010003827.1:0-12876 GCA_024520975.1 Erythroxylum areolatum | reverse complement strand
GAAAGGATTGATCCTACAATCAAGGGAGATCAATCCTTTCCTATAATCTCTCTTTTCACATTTAATAGGACACTTTCTTATTCTAAACCTTTCCTTTGCCTAGCACCTAAAAATCCCAGCCCAGAATCTTGGACTGACTACAAGCCTATCTCTTGCACAAACTTCCTATATAAGATCATAGCCAAGATATTGGCTAATAGGATGGAGGAGGTTCTAAAATTTCTCATTAGTGAGAATCAAAGGGCATTTTTAGCAAACAGAGATATTAGAGATATCATTCTATTGGTTTAGGAACTCCTAAAGGGTATACTTGCAAAAGAACTTCCCAAAATTGCATTAAGGTTGATCTACAGAAAGCCTTTGATAGTGTAAACTAGGGATTCTTACTAAAACTATTGAAGGAAACGAATTTTCCTTCAATCTTCATTAATTGGGTCCAACAATGTGTATCTACTGTTTCTTATGGGATTATGATAAATGGGAGTCCCACTGGCTTAATTAGAGGGAAAAATGGCCTTAGGTAGGGGGATCCCCTCTCCCCTTACCTATTCCTCATATGTATGGAAATCCTTACTCAATTGCTAAAGTACAATATTTCTCGGGAGCCAAGGTTTAGATACCACTCAAAATGCAAAGAAATTTCACTAACAAATTTATGTTTTGCAGATAATCTAATCCTCTTATGCTAAGCAAGTGTGCAGTCGGTTTCTCTCCTGATGACTACTCTTACTCAATTTAAGGAGATGTCTGGACTATGTGTAAATCTCCACAAGAGTTTCATTGTACTCTCCAAGAGTACCTTTCACCTCCCAAATGTTTTATCTCATGCTACTGGTATGGAAGTTAAAGCTCCTCCTCTAAACTACTTGGGGATTCCGATCTCTTCTAAACGGCTTAGGTTCTATGACTGTCTTCCATTGGTAGAAAAGATACAAAAAAAATTGGGTCTGTGGACCAATAGAGCTCTTTCTTATGGGGGTAAACTACAACTTCTCAAATCTGTAATTCTGTCCATGAACACCTACTAGTGTTCATACATTTTCCTCTCAAAAGGACTGGCTAAAACAATTGAAAGGCTGATGAAACAATTTCTGTAGGGGAAAAGGAATGGGGAGAAAGGTATGGCCAAGGTAGGTTGGAAGTCTATATGCCAACCCAAAGAAGAAGGGCGCTTGGGAATTGAATCCATAGTTACTAAAAACATAATCCTAATTTCTAAAAGGATTTGGAGACTACTAAGTTATCAGGAATCATTATGGGCCAAATGGATGCATACTTATATTTTGAAAGGAAGGAGTTTCTGGTCTCTAAAATCTAAGCCAAGCTACTCATGGTTCTTTAACCAACTCCTTGGTATGAGGGGAGAAATTTATCAACATATAACTTGCCAAATAGGGGAGGGTGAAAAACTCTCATTCTATTATGACAACTGGTCAGGAAATGGCCCCTTAATTCAAAATCACTTGGCCACTTCTCTACTAAGCAGCTTCCCTAAGGATGCTAAATTCCAAGCAATAATGAGTAATGGTGAATGGACTCTTTCTTTGGATGAGATCACTTGCCTGCACATCCCCCACTCATAAGACAGAGGGAGAGAGACAGCTACTTCTAGAAGGGTATCCCTATTTCGGAGATTACTACAAAGGCAGTAAGGAATCTAAGTGAAAGGCTAGAAAATAGAGTAAGGTGGGATGCTCTGGCATGGAATAAAATCCTTAGACTTAATGTGATTTTTCTACTATGGTTGGCAATATGGAACAGGATAAGCACTATGGACCGCTTGAATTTCCTAACCTCCCATAAACTTTGCATTTTTTGTCACCTAGTGGATGAATCCAGAGACCACCTCTTCTTTGAGTATGGTTTTTCCAGAGCAATTTGGTCTAGAATCTCTACCCTATATTCACCAAACCTGAATGTCTGGAGATTCTTAGACATCATGCAAGGGCTTCCTAATTTGAACATGTCAAAATTTGACAAGGATATAACCCTACTTTCAGTGGCTACATGTTTTCAGGTGATATGGAATGAGAGAAACAGAAGACGGTTCAAGGACCAGACTACCTCAATGACCTCTCTTATAGAGATCATCATTACAAGTATTAGAGATCAACTGATCATTAATCAGTTACACCTTCACTGTAGTGGGAGAATGGCCTTTATATGTAGGATTTAATTACCCAAAAGAAGAGATACGCAATCTCACTCAACAAGTTATGCAGAAACTAGATTACAACTCAGAACCACAACACTTGATCTTTCCCTTCTCAGGGAAGATCACATTTTAAGACTCACAGACACCTTCTACTCCAGATAGGAAATAACTACATGAGAGTATCAAAATTACCTGATTTGGCTCAAATCATCCCCGTCTTTTTAGAAAGTTGGTAGTCGTAACCCTGCAGGCCTGCAAATCAGAGATCCACTTTCAGAAAGACATTAACTTCTTGAGGTTTCAACCCTAATCCCTATTGTTTTTTTGAGAAGGAGACACTTACCTGTGATCTACAACTGGTTTGGAATAAGGTTCAAAGGCAACTTTGACTCAGGTACTCCTGCAGCCACAAGGAGGTACCCCGATGAAACCCTAATCGCTATATATGTAATGAGTTAACGTCGCTTACCTTGTAAGACCCATCCTTGGTGAGCTAATCCATAACTTTGTCGACTGCTATCGATCTCTCCACCTCAGGAGCCGCTCTTTAGCGTCAGATGAATCATGCCTGATCGCCTTCTGAATTGGGAAATTTCTTGAAGAGACGAGAAAGGTTTGGGTAGTTTTACCCTAATAGTCGGGGAAGTTTCATCAACAGGGTCGTTTTGTATTTAGTTGGGTGGTGATTAAACGACGACGTTTAGTTCTCAGTGGTCTTCCTTATGCGTTGCTATCTTATGTTTCAAAGTCTCCAATGTACTTTTTAACCATTAATGAAATTTTTTCATTTCTAAAAAAACATAGTCAGAAAAGATCTTAGGGATATGAGTTTTATCACGTGTGCGGTGGTCATATGATGTTGAGGTGGTGGAGATGGCATATTTGGGGGTGGTGGAGAAGAAGGTGGTACAGGTAATGGAAGGGAAATGATAGAAAGGGAAGGTGTGGAGGACGTGGGTGGGGAGGAAGTAGTGAAGGGAAAGACAGTTTCCAAAAAATGAACACGGCGTGAGATATGAATTTTGGAGGGTGATAGGGTCAAAGCAGCAATAACCTTTGTATTGTAAGGAATACCCAATAAAAACACACTGTGAGGACTTTGGAGTAAGTTTGTCCATACGTTGGGACCCAAGGAAAGGGAAACAGGTACACCCAAACACATGAAGGGGAGAGAGATTAGGTGGAGTGAGGAAAAGGGCTTCACGAGAAAATTTTTGATTTAGGATAAGTGTGGGAAAAAGATTAATGATATAGGTGGCTATAGAAAATGCATCAAACCTTGGAAAAAAGATGCCATGGTTATGAAAATATTTATGTAAGGAGCGAAATTCACCACCCAGTCTGATTGAAATTGTTTGATGGGACGATCAAACTGTTTTTCAACTAAGGTTTTAAATGGACAAAAGATATGGAAAACTTCACTCTTTCATTTAATAGGAAATAACCATGTAAATAAAGAGCAATCATCAATAAAAATGACAAAATATTTGTGCCCAGGAGAAGAACAAATAGGAAAGGGTCCCCAGACATCATAATGAATTAATTCTAAAGGTTGAGTACTTCGATTCTGAGTTAAAGACAAAGAAGTTATATCTAATTTACCTAAACAACAAGAGGAACATTGATGAGAAGAATACTTAAAAAAAGAACTGGTAATTGAAATTGATGAACTAAATGATTAAGAGTTTGAAAATTGGGATGTTCGAGATGAGCATGCCAATCTTCCAACATAATTAAAAATGCCATAGCCTCAAAATTCTGTTGTTGACAAAGAGATCCATATAACTTGTAAAGACCAAGCTCACTTGCGCCGCGCTGCAGTACCTTCTTAGTAATTCGATCCTTCACAAGACAATGATTAGAATGAAACTTAAAAAAGCAATTATTATCACGATAGAATTTTTGAACAAACAACAAGGGTTTAGTAATATGAGGAACATGTAAAACATTATGCAGAAAACGAGGTTTGGAAGATGGAATGGAGGTGGAGCCAATATGATGAATTGGTAACTTTGCCCATCCCCAATAAGAACTGCATCCTTACCTTTGTATATATCAGAAAGATGAAGAGAAGCTAAATTTGGAGTGACTTGTTTATTTGCGTCAGTGTTCGAATACCAAGAGAAGGACTGATCCAAATCAGATGGAGAGTCGACAGGAGAAGAGGGCAAACCAGTAGTTAAATTGGTTTGAGACTGAAAGCCACCAGATTGCTGTGCAAAGGTTGGATGATGTTGTTGACTAACAAACCCATTTATTTATATATTTTTTCATCTCAATTGGATGGGTTTTGTCACTATAATTAATCTTTATGGAATTATTTGATTATTATTTAAATTATTGTGCTTTACATCTAATTTGTGTTTAACTGTGATAAATTGATTTTGAACAATTGATGCTATTTTATTTGTAATTTTTATTGTAGGATACTTAGAAAAATTAGAGTTCAAAAGATTAAAAAGTAGTGATCTAAGGCATTCAAACTGCTAGAGAAGAGAAGCATAAGTCCAAGCATCACATAAGACAAAACGATAACGTGGAGATAGTAGCATGGGACATTGAAGAAGAGACCAAAACGACAACGTGGAGATAGCAGTATGGGAGTATGGGACATTGAAGAAGAGACCAAAACGACAGCGTGGAAGAGACATGAGAGGTTCGTGCGTGGTCTGTGAACATAACCAAAAACAACGTGGAAGGAAAAGAAGAGAAGAAATGACAGCATAGAGAAGGGTGTGAGGTTGCAAGGCTTTCGAGTGAATAGTTACGGTGGACCAAAATCTAGAAGATTAAATAGTCATATCAAGCTATACAAGAGAGGGGTGGAAGTGGCGTGCGTGGTCTGTTCGTGGTTTGTGCAATGAACAGAGAGGGGACGAAGGTGTTCTATAGGAAGGGGATCTAGGTTTCGTTTTCTTCATCGACTCCCACAAATCCAAAAACATCATTTCCCACCTTCCATGGTTGATCATCGGAGCTTAATGTATCTAGCGTCTTCCATGATTTTTCGTGGCTAATTCTTCCTAATCCTATGATTCAACGGCAATAGCAGGAGCTTGGGTTTTTATAAGGGAGTTTAAGCTACATTTATTTTCTACCTATTTAATTATTTAATGATTCCTAGATTTTAGAATAACTATTTAATTATTTGGAGTTATGTATGGATTATATATTTGAATTGAAAGATTCCTGTGGTTGTGTTATCGTTTAGCAATTAATATTGTGCTAATTTTGGTTCAATTTTATTACTTAATTTTGGGTCAAGACTTTGTATTGAAATTTTAGTTAATATTTGGTGATTATTCAAGGAGGATTGAATGTTTGGATTGATATATCGGTTACTAGTATTAATTCTATTTTGTTAATTGTTGAGTAAAAATTAAGCATCGATTTTAGTATTCTTAGTTCTATTTTACTATTATGACGGAAGTTAGTAGATTGGAATTTTGGGTAATATCTTTGTAATAATTTGAGGTGGCTCAGTTGTTAGATTAAAAGCTTGATTTTAACTCTTGGTTCATTTGTTTAACTCCAACATCTGTTTAAGTGATGATTGCCTGCGCTATTAAACTGGAGGGTTGCGTTTATCATTGTTAATTTCTTATGTTGTTTCTTCTTTTTATATTCGCTCACTACCATTTCATATCACTCTTTTTAAATTTAAAATACCAAAAAAAGTCATTTATGTTTATTCTAATTCATTGCAATTTTTAGTGGTAATTGATTAAATCACATCCCATTCCATAGTTTAGGCTGTATTGCATTTAGTTATTTAGGAATTAAATTTCATATTTTTTGGTTTCTCAGATAGCACAACCCGAGGTTGCACTATATGCAATCCTTGGTCAAATGTTGAAATAACCCCAATGTAACATCGGATTTTAGGTTATTTGATTGACCAAAGTTAGCATCAGATCAACGTCGACAGGTGAGAGCAGAGTGATTATAGTAACTACAAATCTGGAAAATAACAGAAGGATGGCGGGATGAAAAAGAACTGGATGACTAATGAGAAAAACCACGTCTCCCTCTAGCACCACGCTTACGTCCTCGGCTAGAAAAATTAAGGGAATTATGATGCTGGACTAGATTAATAGTAGTTAAGAATAAATAATATCATTCATTTATTATATTATTTGTTGTATGTTTGTATCTCTAGAATGTTCCTTGGGACACATGGCATCATCTACTTGTACCACACCTTATATAAATAAAGAAGATTACTCCTGCAGCACTCTATTCGGGAGCAGTCACATTTTCTAATATTATTTGTCTTCTTGGTATCAGAGCCATAAAGTCATCAATGGCGTCAACTGGGAATCAAAACCCTACCACCTCTCACTTAGAAGCTGCCGTCACCACTGAGAACCCTCCAACCACAGAAGAATCAGTTGTCTCACTCAACCCTACTATTCCCTTTCAGTTTCCGCAATCTTCCTGGTCCTTCCCTTTTACCCCACCAATTTTCTCTACCACCTACCCCTCCACCCTCCCATATACATCGATCGATCCCTATTTCCTCCCATCCAAATACATCTTCAATTCACTCTTCACCCTCTCCTCCAAACTTTGTTGCTCCTTCAGTGTTCCCAAATTTCACTCCCTACACCTACCCATTCGTCCCAGTGGCTCATCAAGCACCTAGTGTGCCCACGAAACCTGTTCCTTTGCTAAGCTCCCTGAATCAACTTCACTCCATCAAGTTGGATGGAGATAATTTCATCACATCGGAATCGATGGTCCTTCCTCTCATCAAAGGTCATCGTCTTGAAGGATACCTCTTGGGTACCCAAGCAAACCCACCTAAGTTCACTCTCAATGAAGCCGAAGAAGTTCTCCCAAACCCAGCATTTGAAGACTGGCAGGCAACGGACCAACTTCTTTTGGGTTGCCTTCTTAGCACAATGACCCTAGAGATTGCCTCTCAGATGACGCACTGTAAGACGTTGTCTACTCTATTGAAGGCAGTAAAAGAATAAATCGGTGCAAATACAAGATCTAAGGTCACCTTTTTGAAGAGTGAGTTTCAGCGCACTAAGAAAGGGAGTCTGAAGATGAAAGAATACTTAGCCAAAATGAAATCCATCTTTGATAATCTCACCTTTGCTGGTGCTCCCCTGTCTATCGCTGATTTAATCACTCAAACTCTCGCTGGTCTTGACACAGAGTATACTCCAATTGTTGTAATGCTCTTTGAAAAAGAGAATATGAGCTGGAGCGACCTTCAATCTAAATTGCTTACTTTTGAATCTCGACTTGAGCAACTTCAATCCTCGTCTCAATCCTCCCTCTCTAATGCCTTCGCAAATTTGTCTTTTTAGCAACAGGGTCAAAATCATTTTGATGTCTCTAAAGGTAGAGGAGGACGACGACGACGAGGCAGAGGTGGTCGTGGAAATGGAGGCCGAAAACAATCAGATAAATCTGATAAATTTTGTCATCTTTGCAAGAAACCAGGATATGAGGTAGCGGATTGCTGGCACCGTTATGATCGTAACTACAGAGGACCTCCTAAGAAAAATGAGAATGCTTTAGCTTACACGGCAACCTCAGATACTATAACAGACCTAGCATGGTATTTAGATACCGGAGCCACTCATCACGTTACCCATACTTCTGAAAATGTGGACTCTGTCAACGCTACTTCAGGTATACATTCACTTTTTGTTGGTGATGGTGCTTCTCTTAACGTTGTCAAGTCTGGAAATTATAAACTGATATGTGATAATCCCAGTAAGTCCTTGAAACTCCAAAATGTTCTTGTGGCTCCTAAAATCAAGAAAAATCTGATCAGTGGATATAAACTCACCAATGACAATTCAAATATTTTTGTTGAAATTCACTCATATGGGTGTTTTGTGAAGGACAAGAGTAGTAATAAAACTCTGCTGCAAGGTGCTACAACACAAGGGTCTACTCGGGGTCTCTATCAGATCAAGAATGGTGTGGTGCCTGCTAATGTTACTGTTATTAATTTTATCTTTGGTAGAAGCAGTTCTGAATTAGAACACAAATGTCAGTCACATGCTTTTCTTTCTGTTGTTGAGTCTTGGCATAAAAGGCTTGGTCATCCACATAGACAAGTGTTGAAGAAAGTTCTTACTGATTATGATGCCGATTTGAATTTTAATGAAGAATTTACCTTTTGTGATGCTTGTCAACTTGGCAAATCCCATAAGCTTCCCTTTCCAGTTTCTCAATCTCATGCTTCACACCCTCTGGATTTAATTCACACAGATTTATGGGGTCCTTCACCAATTAAATCTACGTCTGGGCATAAATATTATATAAGTTTTTTGGATGATTGTACACGTTATCTTTGGGTGTATCCTTTGAAACTGAAAGAGGAAGCACTGTCAGCATTTGTTCATTTCAAAAACATGGTTGAAAATCAACTGGAAAGAAAAATCAAAATGGTCCAAAGTGATTGGGGAGGAGAATACAGGTCTTTCAAACCTGTATTAGATAGTCATGGCATTATATTTCGACATTCTTGCCCTGCACCTCTGTTCAGAATGGTCGAGTTGAAAGAAAACATAGACATTTAGTTGAAATGGGTTTGACCCTTCTTGCTCAAGCCAAAATGCCACTTTATTACTGGTGGGAAGCTTTTTCTACTGTTGTGCATTTGATAAATAGGCTACCAACTCCGATTCTGAGTAATATATCACCTTTTGAAAGTCTGTTTGCAAAAAAGCCTGATTACAGTGGCCTTAAAACTTTTGGATGTGCTTGTTTTCCTTGTCTACGACCATATAATCAGAATAAATTTCAGTTTCACAGTACTAAATGTGTGTTTCTTGGTTACAGTGGGTCACACAAAGGATATAAATGTCTAAGTTCTACCGGTAAAGTATATATCTCTTGGCATGTTATATTCAACGAAGAAGATTTTCCCTTCAGCAGTGGTTTCTTGAACTTGAAACAACCAGTGGTCTTTGAAGTTATAGAACTTACTAATACATTTCCTGTTTTATTGCAGCACTCTAATCCTGCTAATGAGTTACAGGGTCAACAGGTGAATTTGCCTCATAATTCTTCTCAGTCAGAAATTTTTGAAGGAGTCCATATTAAGGGTGACCCTCCTAAACCTCAAGAAACTCTTAATCCACAACATATCTCACCAAATGTCGTACCAACCACAAGCCCTCCATCAGAATTTTTTCCAATATCCTCACCTACTTTTGCTGAGTTACACACTTCTCCCCTACTTCCTAACAATCCAGACAGCCCACCAGTTGCATCTTCTCAATCCTCGTATAATACCAATCTAAGCCCACAATTATCTTTGCCCACATTAGAACCAACCACTAATCCTCTTTCCACCCAATTTCCTATTACCTCAAATACTCACCCTATGCAGACTCATAGTAAGCGAGGAATATATAAGCCCAAAGTACCTTACATGGGTTTGACTCAATCTGATATCTCTGTTCCTCGGTCACCTAAGGAGGCGCTGCAATCACCACTATGGAAGCAAGCAATGATCAATGAATTTCTTGCACTAAAAAGGACTGAGACTTGGACCCTAGTTCCAAGACCCCAAAAGCAAAGAGTTGTTGAAAATAAGTGGATCTTCAAGCCCAAGTTCCATCAAGATGGGTCCCTTGCCACAAGGAAAGCACAGTTGGTGGAAAAAGGCTTCCAACAAACAGAAGGTATTGATTTCTATGACACTTTTAGTCCGGTTATAAAGGCATCCACAATCAGAATCAATCTAGCTCTTGCAATTTCTCTCAACTTGGAGATCAAACAACTCGACATTAATAACGCCTTTCTAAATGGTTTTCTCACTGAACCTGTGTTTATGGAACAATCGGAAGGTTTTGTTGATCTTGCTCGATCTCACTATGTATGCAAACTATCCAAGGCTCTCTATGGCCTCAAACAAGCCCCGCGGGCATGGTTTGATAGGCTCAGAAGTGTGCTGCTATCTTGGGGTTTCACTAACTCCAAAAGTGACATTTCCTTGTTTATCTACTCTGACAAGTCTCAAATTCTCATGATACTAATCTATGTTGATGGCATACTAGTTACAGGAAGTAATGCTTATAGCTTGAAGTGCTTCACTGAAAAGCTACATAACATTTTCTCTCTCAAAGATCTCGGATTTCTTCATTACTTCCTCAGAATTGAAGCATATCTGGATAGATCTGGACTGTATTTGACCCAAGAGAAATATGTCTCTGATCTACTGGAAAGATTTCAAATGAGCAATGCATCACCTTACCAAACTCCAATGGCTGCACATAAATCCTTATCCATACACTCTGGAGAGCCACTTGCTGATCCCTCAACATACAGGAGTGCAGTTGGTGCATTACAGTACTTATGTAACACTCGCCCAGATCTTAGTTTTAGTGTTGGAAAGCTGAGTCAATTTCTTTCTAAGCCAACAACAGAACACTGGAAAGCAGTCAAACGTGTCCTGAGATATCTTAAAGGTACCATTCACTATGGAATTCATATTCGACCTTCAGCTTTGCTTGACATTGTGGCCTATTCTGATGCTGACTGGGCGTCATGCCCTGATGATAGAAGATCAGTTGGGGGTATTGTGTGTTCCTTGGGGAATCTCTTGTGGCTTGGTCATCTAAAAAGCAGAAAGTTGTTGCTAGATCCAGTACCGAATCAAAATATCGCTCTTTGGCCAATACTACTGCTAAACTCTGTTGGATAAAATCTCTTCTCTCTGAACTTCCTCTACGACTTAAGCATATACCTGTTATATGGTGTGATAACACCAGTACAACAGCCTTGGCCTCAAATCCGATGCACCATGCTAGGACCAAACATATTGAAATAGATGCTCATTTTGTAAGAGATCAAGTAATGTTAAAGCACTTAACCGTTCGATATGTTCCTACTGAGTATCAACTCGCTGATTGTCTCACAAAACTTCTTCCACATGCCCGATTCTGGTATTTGAGAGACAAGCTAGGAGTAACAGTCACTCCATCAAGAGTAAGTCAAACAACAAGCGAAAAGAAGAGGAAAAGGCAAGAACCTCGAAGTCAAGGAGGGAGTTAAGAATAATTAATATCATTCATTTATTATATTATCTGTTTTATGTTTGTATATCTAGAATGTTCCTTGGGACACATGGCATCATCTACTTGTACCACACCTTATATACATAAAGAAGAGTACTCCTGCTGCACTCTATTAGGGAGCAGTCACATTTTCTAATATTATTTGTCTATAGTGGGTAAGGAAGATTGTTGCGCTTTGAGGAGTAGTTCATGAGCTACCAATTGACCATGTAATTCGTTGAAGGAGGCAGGGGAGGCTCGTTGCTGTAAACCACCAATGATGCCATTATAATCTGTTCCAAGCTTGCAAAATACAATGGCATTAAATTATGCAGGAAAAATAGGTTGATTAGCTTACGCCAACGAATCATAAATTGATTTTGCTTGTTGAGGATATTTATAAACTGATTTATCATCTTTGGAGAGATTATGAAGATCAATATATTAATTGAGTGCGCTAGGCATGGCTTACAACACCATAAGTAGCAGCGACAGAGCCAAATTTTCGATGAAGATCGCAACCCAATGAGATGGGGAAAGATCTCTTCAGAAATAGATGATAGTAGCCAAGAGAACAAAATTTAACCTATGGTGAACCAAGCACTGTAGGCTGGATTTATCTCTAGTTGATTTGTGAATGGGTTCAACATCTCTTTTGTGGGTGCTGGTTCTGTCCCATGGAGTATACCATGAAGGTTATAAA
This sequence comes from Erythroxylum areolatum, assembly GCA_024520975.1. Taxonomy (NCBI): domain Eukaryota; kingdom Viridiplantae; phylum Streptophyta; class Magnoliopsida; order Malpighiales; family Erythroxylaceae; genus Erythroxylum; species Erythroxylum areolatum. The sequence goes on along the minus strand of JANIJH010003827.1, from coordinate 986 downwards.
AATTGTGCAAAGGTGTAAACCAACGTTTTGAGTTCCGTACCGTTCCGGCCGGTACCGGCCGGAAGGTACCGTACCGGCCGGAGACCGGTACCTGGAACCCAACCTCGGTACCGGTCAAAAATACCGGCCAGTACCGGGGTTTTCCGGCCGGTACCGGCCGGTACCCAATGTATCGGAAAATTTCGGTATATTTCACAAAATGTACAAATCCGGAGGACTTATTTGCAAACAAAAAAAAAACCAACCCCTCCCTCCCGGTGCCGGATCCCGACCCCGAGTCTGCTACCCCTATTTCTTCAGTCTTCTAACTCTCACCCTCTCTTACTCTTCTCTCTAACTCTCACCCTCTCTCTCTCACTCTCTCGCTCTCACCGTCTCTGTCGCCGTCGCTTGGATCGTCTAACCGCCGCCGACGCTTGGTTGCTGTCTCTCCCCAGTTGTTCTCCTCTTCGACCTTGCCTCATCGTGTCGATCTGGCCTCTGGGGTTGCGAAGATCGCCGCACCTCTCTTGCTCGCCGCACCACCACACGACCACCGACCCTCCGACAACGACCGCCGCACCTCTCTCGTGCACACTCCCTCTTCTTTTGTTTTTTACCCGAGAAGTCTGAGTCTCTCTTCAATCTTCATAACGCCTCTGTGTCTTGTGTGGTGTTGGAAATTTTAAGAGTAGCGGACCCTTTGATTAAATCAAATGTAGTTAAGTTACATTGGAATTCGACGAGACCATTAAGAAAGGCATGGGAAAGAGTGAGAGACCCTTTGATTAAATCAAATGTAGTTAAGTTTCATTGGAATTCGACGAGACCATTAAGAAAGGCATGGGAAATTGGTAAGCCGTAAGCCTCTTGGTGATGAATGTGCAAAGAATATTATTATTATATTCCCAAGAGACTACGTGGTTTTTGTTCAAATCTTCAAGTTGAATAAAAATGGTGGAAATGGAATGGTTAGTCCAATTAAGATAAAACAATTCAATAGAAAA
>JANIJH010003797.1:0-12877 GCA_024520975.1 Erythroxylum areolatum | reverse complement strand
TAATTTATCCAATCATTGACATGCTAATTAATCTTTAAACGAAACGATTTATCTAGAAAAATTTCCATAATAAACTCAATTCATACTTAATGAAATCAAAAACAATTTGGGGCACAACAATTGAAAACGTAACCTAGACATTGCTCTTTAGTATGAACGAATTTTATAGGTATTAATTAAAAATGAGCCTACACCTCCAGGTGGAGATTCAAATCATGAGTTAGTTCAATAGCATGAGCGATGACAAAATGCTGATATGACTACTAAGTGTTGTATTCTAGCTTCTGTTAGTGGTATGTTGCAAAAGTAAATTGCTTGTATGAAAACTACTAGTGCAATGGTTTAGCACCTATATGAGATGTTTGGTGTAAGGACCAGGTCTGCAAGGGTGAAAGCTATCTAAACTTTTCACAATCTCTGACAAAAACCTAGTGAGCTAGTGTGGGATTACATGCTTAAGATAATCTCTGCAGTCACTGAGGCTGAGATGCTTGGGGCAAATATGGATGTAGACACGCAGATGATTATGATCATCAATAGCTTGAATTCTTCTTTTCAGCAGTTTAAATTGGACTATGAGCTCAACAACAAGGATTACACCTTGAGAGAGTTGATAAATACTCCTTAGAGTATGGAAGAGATATTGAATATCAAGGCTCATGGGCTAGAAGCTAATGTAACATCTTCTTCTAAGCCCAAGGTAAGGACAAGCAAAAGAAGAAGGGTCCAATGAAAAAGAAGGCCCAAATAGGGGTCAAGGCTCAACCCATGAAAAAGAAGGCCAAAGAGAACATTAAGGGAAAATGTTTCTACTGTGATGAGATGGGCCACTAGAAAAGAAACTGTCCAATCTACCTTGGGTCCCTCAAAAGTAAACAAGGTATGGGTTTCCTAACTTTGTTAGGAACTAGAAATGTGGCAGATTTATCTGATTTTTGGATATTAAATTCAGGAGCCACTAACCATGTTTGTAATTCTTTTCACGGGTTTCAGCAAAGAAAAATACTACCTAAAGGTCAGTTTCAAGTCAAGACAATTAATGGATCCTATGTTTTAGCATAATCAGTAGCAGTAGTTATCTTGGACTTTCGTTGTGGACATAGGTTATATTTGGAGAATATTTATTACATGTCAATGATTATAAGGAACATGATTTCTATTTTTTGTCTAACAAAATATGGTTATTCCTTATATTTTGAAATTTTTGTTTCAAGATATGGGACTAAGGATTTTATTTGTAATGCAATAATTAAACAGGGACTGCTCTTTATAAAACCTATGACATGCTCACTAAACAACACATAATTGATAAAACCAAGACAATCCAAGGTCTCCAGCATCAATTCAAAATATCTATGGCACTTAAAAATGGGTCATATCAATCAGAGAAGACCTAACATGATAGTGAAGGGTGGGATTCTTACGGGCTTGGATAATGATCCATTACCCACCTGTGAATCTTGTACTGACAGAAAAATGACCAAGGCCTCATTTCCTTTCAAAGGAAACAAATATGAATCCACGTTGCACCTGGTACATACTGATGTGTGTGGGCCCATGAAAGTACAAGCTAGAGGAGGTTATGAATATTTCATAACCTTTATAGATGATTACTCTAGACATGGATATTTATATTTGATGCATAAAAAGAGTGAGTCTTTTGTAAAGTTCAAAGAATTCAAAACTGAAGCTAAGAAGCAGTTAGGTAAGCCATTAAAATAACTTCGATCGGATCAATAGGGTGAGTACTTATCCAAAGAGTTCCAGCAATTTCAACTTGACAATGGAATTTTTTCCAACTTGTCATCTCCTAGAACACCTTAACACAATGGTGTAGCTGAGAGGAGGAATAGGACTCCACTGGAAATGGTAAGATCGATGATGTCCTATGCTAGCCTTCCAGAATTGTTATAAGGATATGCCATACAAACGGCAACATGTCTTCTCAACTTTGCTCCATCATTGTGGAATATAAGGACTTAGGGCTACTCAACCCATGTTCTATGGCTTGAATCCTAAAAGATGGAACCAAGGTCAAAAGTGTGTTTGTTTGTAGGATATGCTATGAGATCTCGAGGGTACTATTTTTACAGTCCTCAAGATAGGAAGGTGTTTGTGTCGACAAATGCAATCTTCTTAGAGGAAGAATTTGAGGGAAATCACTAAGGAAGAAGTGAATTAGTACTAAAGGAGTTAGCTATTTCATCCAAACCAAGAGTTGACTTGGATATAGCAGAACAAGATGTCCATCAAGAGTTGAAACAGAAAAGCAACCTGAACATCAAGTAATGCCTAGACTCAGTGGAAGGGTTGCGAGACAACCAGATAGGTATCTAGGTCTAGCAAGGAGTTAAAGATGTAGCGAAGGAGTCAGAAATATAATCTCCACCTTGTCCTTATGATAATTATTTTCTATATACTATATCATGTATAGCTTGACATGTTGATTTATTTATCTTGCTTTTGTTGTGTTTTGATTGCTAGAAAAGTTTTGAAATCTACTGTTTTATCCAAATCTTACATACTTTATTTTTCCAATCCAACTTACTCTAGACATGGCTATTTGTATTTGATGCATAAAAATAGTGAGTCCTTTGGGAAGTTCAAAGAATTCAAAGCTGAAGCTGATAAGTAGCTAGGCAAGCCATTAAAAAAACTTCAATCAGATTAAGGTAGTGAGCACTTATCTGGAGAGCTCCAACAATTGATAATTGACAATGGAATTGTTTCCAACTTCTCAGGCCCTCAAAATGGTGTAGCAGAGAGGAGGAATAGAACTCTATTGGAAATGCTAAGATCAATGATGTCCTACGCTAGGTTTCTAGAATTGTTTTGGGGATATGCCATATAAACGACAACTTAGCTTCTTAACTTTGTTCCATCCAAATCAGTGCCTAAAGTAACTAGGGAGTTATGGACTAGCTTAGTACCTTCATTGTAGCACTTAAGGACTTGGGGTTGCCTAACTAATGTTCTAAGGCTTGAATCTATAAAGATGGAACCAAGATCAGAAGTATTTTTGTTTATAGGATATCCTACGGGTACATAAGAGTACCATTTTTACAGTCCTCGAGACAGGAAGGTGTTTATGTTAAGATAAATGCCAACTTCTTGGAGGAAGAATTTATGAGAAATCACAAAGGTAGAAGTGAAGTAGTACTAAAGGAGTTAGCTATTTCATCCAAACTAAGAGTTGATGTGGATATAGCAAAATAAGATGTCCATCAAGAGTTGAATCATAAGAGCAGCCTAAACATCAAGTAATTCCTAGACGTAGAGGAAGGGTTGCGAGACAACCAGATAAGTATCTAGGCCTAGTACAAGGTATAACTGCCACCTCAAACTAAGAAGAAATAGATCCCATTGCTTACACATAAGCTATTAATGATGTTAATGCAAAAAAAGGCTCAAGGCGATGGAAATAGAAATAGATTCCATGTACAGCAATGAAGTCTATAGGTCTACCACCAGATGTAAATGTCATAGTGTGTATATGGATCTAAAAAGGAAAACAGGATCAGATGGAAAGTTAGAGACTTTTAAAGCTAGATTGGTAGTTAAAGGTTATACTAAAAAAAAGGGTATAAACTATGAGGAGACTTTTTCTTTGGTTGCCATGCTTAAGTCCATCATAATTATTTTGGCCATAGTAGCCTATTTTGATTATGACATATGACAAACGGACATCAAGATCGTATTTCTTAATGGGGATCTTGAGGAGACTAGTTATATGGACCAACTAGAAGGATTCGTTGAGCCAAGCAATAAGTATAAGGTATGCAAATTGCAGAGGTCTATTTATGGACTTAAGCAAACATTAGGTTTGATAAGTCTATCAAAACCTATAGGTTTGTACAAAACCTAGATGAGTCTTGTGTCTATAAAAGGATACAAGAAAGAAGGGTTATTTTCCTAATTCTATATGTCGATGACATTCCACTCATTGAGAATGATGTAGAAATGTTATCTATGGTCAAAGGATGGATAAACAAACAGTTCTCAATAAAGGATTTAGGAGATGCTAACTATGTTCTAGGGATCAAACTTATAAAGGATCGTAAGAGCGAATATATATCTTTGTCTCAATTAACCTATATTGAGAACATGCTCAATAAGTTTGCCATGCAAGATTCCAAGAGTGTTTTCACACCTACTAGACATGGAATTGAGCTTTCAAAGGAGAAAGCACCTAAGAGCCAAGAGGAGGTCGAATGCATGCACAACATTCCAAATTCTTTGAAAGTTGGAAGTTTAATATATTTGATGCTTTGCACTAGACCAGATATCTATTACACAGTGGGATTGATAAGTAGATTTTAGTCTAATCCATGAATGGAGCTTTAGACTATGGTGAAGTGCATATTAAAGTATCTTAGTAGGATGAAGAACTTAATGCTTATTTACTCTAGAAGTAACCTTATTCCGATAGGATATAAAGATTCTGATTTCTAATCAGATATTGATTCAAGGAAATTAACTTCTGGTTCTATATTAACTTTAAGAGGTAGAGCCATAGTCTGGAGGAGTGTCAAGCAATCTTTTATTGCTGATTTAACTATGGAGGCTGAGTATGGTGTTGCTTATAAAGTAGTAAAGGAAGCAGTCTGGTTTCATAAGTTCCTAAATGATTTGGAAGTAGTTCTTGAAGTAGAAAAGCCCATTACACTTCATTGCGATCATAGTTAGGCAGTGCCTAATTCTAAAGAACCCCAGAACCATAAAGCTGCCAAATACATTAAGAGAAAGTATCATCTCATAAGGGAGATAATACAATGTGGTGAGGTCAATATGGTAAAGATTCCCACAAAGCAAAACCTTGCTGATCCATTTACAAAGATGCTGTCTTAAAAGAGTTTTAAGGGTCACCTAGAAGGGATGGGAATAAGGGATATGTCATACTTACTTTAGGGCAAGTGGGAGATTGTTAGGATTATGTAAATATAGTACCCTGGAAAGCAAGTGTATTTACGTATAACTTAATCTTCTTCCAGTTACTTTGTAATGACAATATTTGTTATTAGTAAGACAAAATAGTTTGGTTTTATTTGTATGAGAATTATATAACTAGCCATAAGGTACCAAGATTCTTTTGTAAGTAATATACATATACATGGAGATGTATGGGAAACATATATATTAGTAGAATCTAAATTAGTTGATTCACAGTTAAATAATCACGTTTGCCACTTGATTATGGCTTAGACTGTAGTGTTGCGATTTATCTCTATATAAGTAAAAGAGTTTACTTCAAAGCAATGATGAGTTTCACATTACGATAGTAGTTGACTATCAATAATGACACTATTAACAGAATCTAAAATCATGTATGCTTTTCTAAATTAAAGTAGGTTGTTTCTTTAATCTTAAAACATAAACTTTATCATTCTTTTATTGTGAACCACAATCTTGATGAATGGTGAACTAATATGTGTTTTATTATAATTCTTGATATGATCAGAATGGATTTTATAGGGAATATATACTCAAATAAAGAGTTTATAGTGATATCATCACTTCTAGATGTTTTACGAAGATTGGTGATTAAATTGGGGCCAGTAGTTTGATGGACTAGCTACCCATCAAATCATAATACCAAGATGAGATCTTCTGTGTTGATCATCATATAGAGTGAAGTGGGAGATCTAGAAAGAAAAACCAACTAAAGGTAAAACGGTAATTTTACCCTTTATTGTACGGACGACTATAATATGGTTTATAATAGAGTTTGCAATTAGTCATCTTATTTGAAACATGTGTTCTCGTAACGTTTACTACTTCCAGAGTTCAGCTAATTGTTTAGTGGAATGACATTTGGTTAATAAGTTGGAATTGATTCTAATGAGATTAAATTAATTCCAGGCTTATTGGAGCTTGAATTATATAAGTCCAATTAGATTCTCCACTTGGCTGCTAGGAAAGGTTATCAAGAAAAGTTAGAAAAATATAGACGCTATTGGAAATAAAGAAAACAAAAGGAATGGACCGAATTAGATTTCTAATAATAAGAACAGAATAATTTAATAAAGAGTTAATTAAATTGGGTTTTAGGCCTATGATTAAATGATGGTCTTACTCTGATTAAGTGCTAATTAGAAGCCCAAAGTAAACATTTAATATTAGGCTGGGTTTTGGTTTGATTTAATTAATTGGATTAATTAAATTAACACAAGATTTTTAAAGATAAAAAGGAGGGTGAAAATCGAAACTATAATGATGTAGTTTTTGGTTTTATAACTAAATGGACAGTTGTACATTTAGCATTGAATTGCTAAATATAAGAAGGGTTTTTATTTGCTTCATCATCATTAAATGGTTTAATGGTGTCCTTATTAAATGATTTAATGGTCTTATCATTAAATGGTTTAATAGTTGTCATTTAATGTTGGCATGTAGAAAAACATATCAACCTTTTAGCATTCTTTTGATGCTCTCTCTCTCTCCCTTCTTTCATCTTGCAACCTAAAATCAGAGTATCATTTTTGTTTTTTGTCTTTTCATCTAGCCATATCAAAAAAAATGTGAATGAATCATTTATGACTCTCTATTTCATTTTTTATGAAAAAGAAAGAAGTGGTGTTTTTAGGTTGGTCTTCCTCTCTCCTTTACTTTCATGACCTAAACTTAGCATTGAGAATGTCTCAATTTTTGGCTTCTTTCAACTAAGGAAAACCTCTACAATATTTCTTCTCCTTTCCTAGCAAAGGATCTTTTTAACCAAATTGTCTAAGGAGAACAAGATGGATCAGATTGGTTAAGGATACAATATCAAGGAGAGGATACAATAGCGTGGAGAGGATACCATAGTGAGGAGTCAAAGCTGTAGCAAAGGAGTAGGTAAAATTTTGATCTTGTTCTTAGGCTATTTATTTTTCTAATACCGTATCATGTATGGGTTAAACATGTTGGTTTGGTTATTATGCTTCTGTTACATTTTGATTTCAGATTTTTTTTTAAATCTACCATTTAGTCAAATCTACTATGTTTTTGTTTTCGATCCAACAATTTACCAATTTTCTTGTCACTTGGCATTTTTTGTAGTTCGAAAACACCCACAATTTCATAATTTTTCAAAATATTCACCAAAAATTCTAAGTCAATAATGTAATTCACTAAATCAATTTTGAAGACAAAATATTCACTATTCACATCATAATCATTTAAAAATCATTTGTATCCCAGAATAAGTCAAATGAGTGCATCAATAGCCATTATAATGTGTATAAAAACATTTCCTAATTTCTCAATATTTCTCATGTTCTGTTATTGAGGGTTCTAACCCTTAATATGTGAAAACAGGATACTACAATAAGTAGTAAATTTGGAATTAATTGTTACCATTAGAAAAGTGATGAATTAAAATGTATATTTAGACTAGGAAAAATGTCAAGTGGCAAGACAAATTGACACACGAAAAATTAGGATAACTAAGAATATGAATTCAGTGACAAATGGCATAGATAAATGAGTTTCTTTTGGCATGAGTAATTAATGGACAGATGGTAGCAATGATTGAGTTACAAATGGACTAGTAACTAGGCGACATTTGGCAGCTTATGGAGGGGACAAGTGACTTACATGTTTAGGGACATATGTCAATGTAACATGGCGACATCTAGCATCTAAGGAGTTATGTTTCTGCAGGAGCAGTTTCATATTTGTTCATTCTTCTTCTCTTTTCATCTCTCAACATCAAAACTTACTTCTATCTCCCATTCCTGTGTTTTACATGAGCCATGATAAATTACCACACCAATTACATGCTTTTACCCTTCATAAGAGCTAAAGAACCAGATTATTGTTTTCTTTTATCATAGCTGAAAACCATCCAATTTCCACCTTGAATTTGTGAAGATCTTGCATGCATGGAGGTCTAGGTTAACTTAATGAATCTAGGCAGAACTTGAGCTAAGCATGTAAGTAAAGGATTGATCTTTATGGCATGTTATAATGGAAATATTATGATGACTGAATTGGAATAGATTTTTTATGATGTCGATGTTGAAGATATGCTAGAAAATGGAGAATGAATGGGTATTTTTCTGTTCTGTTTTTACATATACTAAAACAGTAGTTTATAGGTTGTTCTATGAATGATTTAAGTTGGGATTTGAAGTATAATTGATGAGGAATTCATGCTAAAGATAGGTGTTATTAAGGTGTTTTCAAATCTAGAAAATAAGAGCTGTAGTTGTGTTTGTAAAAAAAAAAACTGTTAATGACATAAGTGAGCAAAATTTTGTAAGCCTTAGTGTAACCAATATGGAAGTTAAATTAACTTGAAATGAAGTAACCTTAAAGGACATGAAATCTGGAAAATTTCAGGTGTTAGTGATGTCTCTAAGCTTGTAAAATTCGTGAAATATTGAAGGTAGTAAAGTTACACACATTAGTGATGTTGGTGACAAATTCTTGAATTTTAATTTCAGCCTTGTGTACATGTTGAACCAACAGAGAAATTTCACTCTAAATTGGTATATTTAGACTTGATTAAGGCTAAGAATGATCCTTTATTTTTGCTTGATTAATTGGTTAAGAGCTTGATAAGTTTATGTAATTAATTGATGTCATAATCTAAAGAATGGACTATTTTGATGTGGCTGAGTTCAAATTGGGAAATTATGATTTGTTAAAGGAACAAAAAAGTTCTTTTAATGCAAACATGATCTTAAGGACATGAAAAATGCGTATAAGGTATGGATGAGAATTGAAGAACATGGGGCATTTATGAATGAGAATTGGGTAAATGTATGAATGTACATTGCTGGAAAAAGTTTGGTGAATGTATAGGTCTAGCTTATTGAAATTTCATATTTAAAGTAACAATTGTGTGTGTGTTAGAAGAGGCTTTTGATCATGAAAATGTTCAAGGATAAGTGTAAAGTATGGTTGATGAATTTGGAGTAAATTAAGCTAACTTAAAGACACAAACCTAATTTCAAAGTGGTAATATACAAAATATGATGTTTGAATAGTCAAGATTTATAAATAGTTACATACCCAGAAAGGTCAATTGAGCATGCATTAAACATGATACATATATATGTGCTTGACTGAATATTCATATGATTGATCAACTTGGTAATGTGTGAACCATATGTGTATATTGCATGACTAAAGAAGAACAAATTGATCGTCAGCATCCAGGTCATCAAGATAATAGCTTTTTTGGAGTGTATTATCAGTTAATCTAAATGTTTTCTCACTATGACTAAATTATTTTCGATTAACTTTTAGATATTGAACTATTAATGATATGATTGTCATAATTTTGGACATTGATGGTCAGAGGAGTTTGATATTTAGGATTGTATTAGAATTACTTTCTAATTGTGTGTGAATATGGAAAATGTGTACTCAACTGAATGTTAAATTCCATACTCAAATCCGAAGAATGTGATAAATGATTGTGCCCATTGAATGAACGTTACTGATAGCATATTATATGAATTGATGCATTCCATCCCATTGATATGCATGATTAGATAAAGGAGTTGTGACCGGAGTGACTAGTCTGAAAAAGAGCTTAAAGCTCATAAATGTGCACAAAGAGCCACAGGCTCAGTTGTTAATGAGTCTAGTATCTACAATGGGTACGGGACAGAATATGAAATGGGTCGGTATCCACAGCAGATATGGGACAGTAAATAGGTGCTCGGTCACAACAAAGTAAAAATGAAAGTGGAGTCACATGTGCATTTGCATTTTTATATATATCTTTACATGTATCATTTGAATGATTGTGAAGAATTACTGAATTGTGTTGATATAGTGATATGCAATGTTTGTGTACATGTTGATGATATGAATGATTAAGATAAATGATTGGATTATTCTAAAATGATTATATGAAATGTTTTTTGTTCACATTATATTGTTGAGATATGATATATATTATGAAATGGTATTCAATATTGAATGATGTGATACATCTGCTGAATTGAGAAATACACTTGTGATATTTGTGTTCTAACTTGAGTGAGCACATCGATGATGGTTCACTCCCTTAGTTTGACAACTCATCAAAATTGATTTTCAAGTACAAGAGAGACCTAGCTTCTAAGGTGATATAATATAAGTCTAGTACTATCAATTTTGGAAAAAATAATGGCTCAAAGGTTTGGTCAGCAAATACCTACGGAGTCTAGATAGAATACTTTGTTTTAGCTTCTCCTTTCATGTTTAACTTTTTGTATAAAACTTTAAACTCCAAAATGTTATGTTATGTATAAACATGGATTATGAAATGTATTGAAATTCTAAGTAAGTTTCATTTTGTGAATGAAATGAGGAGTTTTGATCTTTGGAAATACTTATGTTCTATATGATGCCATGATAAGTTAATATGATTACTATATCATGCCATTTTCATAGGGTATATTCTTGAATTTCCTCTGGATGTTCGGTATATGCTCTATAGTAGTTATGTGATACAAAATCCCTATATAATGGTGGTGGAAATAAGTTTCCTAACTGAATTCCAACTCTTGAAGTGAATCTATCATTAGGTGTTATCTTGCCTTAACTAATAAATTAATCTATCCACTTTTTCCAAATTCTTGATTTTGACCAATAATATTCCAACTTGATGCAATCTCCATTTCTCATCTCCTAAATCAAAACAAAAATTAATTTTTATATTTTAAACACCAAAAGATAGGCAAAATAAAAGAGAAAATTTCAATTAACATAACTAAATAACATCTAATCAATATGAAAATACAACCACTCTAAAAAGGATAGGTTTCCCTCGAATATGTGTTAAGGTTGAGTTAGAAAGGGATCTTTTTGATAAAATCCAGATAACGAGGTTCAGTAAGGATAGAAAGCTTGTGGACAACATGATTTAGATTACCTATCTACGGAAACCTATAAAGAAAGGCATTGTAAAAGTGTGAAGAATGAAGAACTAAGATCCTCAAACTATAAATACAACTAGCTTGCGTAAGCTGGTGGAGGTCATCATTATTACAAATTCCCAAAACCTAACAGACTTAAGTGAACTAACTAAAGACCCTTTAAGTCTAACTAAGGGTATACAAATTACTGAATTACTTTAAAATCCTTAAAGTGAGGATAACAATAAAAAATTTCTAAGTAAAATGGGAGCCTCTATGATTGAAGAGATTGCAAATGGAATCAAAATCAGTCTCAATAAACTAAGCTCTATGTAGGAGTCTCTACTCAATCCAAAGGAAGTATAAGTAAACATAGTTTCAAATAATTACAACTTTGAACCTAGTACTAAAAGAAGTAGTATTAGTAGAAACGCTATAAAGAAAACAAGCTATTAATACCCATTACAAATAAGTTTATTGGCATAGAATATTAGGGCTTTAAATAACCTAAAAAAACAAATGGATTTTAAGGATTATTTTATTGGTCTTATCGAGAATAAAATAAAAAGAGAGAAATTTAAAAAGGAATCTATTTTTTAGAGGAATGAATCACAATTAGCAACCATCCTACTTACTTTAACAACAGAATTATCATCTCCTTAGATCCTACTTTCCTTCACGTAAGGAGTCGGTCTTTTTTAGATTAGCACACTAATTGTGAAGTGATCATAAAATGCATTCTCAATCTGCTATGACTATCACCTTACTCTATGCATTAAATTGGGAATTCCAAAGAAGTAAGCTATAGAAAGAGTTAGAAAGAATAGTCTAAAGTTCCACTTCTCCTTGGATCTTAGCAGGTGACTATCAATGTATTTTTTTCATTAACTAAAACTTAGGGAAATAGAAATTGAATGTAGATCAGATATTTTGAACTATTTTAATTAACTAGTATCTTAGGTTTAGTTGACCTCAGATTCACAAGTCATTTGTTTACCTAGAGTAATAGAAAATTCAAAAGCTAACTCATCTAAAAGAAACTAGATAGAAGTTTGGTTAATTCTACAAGGTTCAATAACTTTCGTCTTTGATTTGCATTTTTCGCAATCCCATTACGTTAGACCATCCTCTAATAAATATTAAGTTAAATTCTACTATAGTCAATAGGAAGGCACCTTTCATATTTTTTCACTCATTATTAAAGCATCCTAACTTTAGGCAAATAGTTTAGATAGGTATAATCATTGCAGTTTCTAGATCACAAACTTTCTAATGCCTTTAAAAGTTGAAAACTATTAAGGTATGACTTATTCGTATCCTAGGGAGTAATACTATCTTGATTCTTTTAAAAAAAGTAATTTTTTATTCTCTTAACACATTACATGAAGTTTTTATTAGGCATCTTGTTGCTCCTCTAATCAAGAGTAGGAAACTTTAGAGTTAAGGAAGTATCTTAGTGCTTAAAAAATTACAATTCCTAAGTAAGGAAAAAATTTTAATACTATTGATGAAAGAGGGTGATAAAAAGTTAGATTTTTCTTTATTGTCATTCAAGCTAAGAGAAATAAAGGTAAGATAATATCACTTCTTGATGTTGATAACAAGGAAGCACATGATCAAGAAAGATTCAAAAACAAACATTTAATCAATTTAGTAATATTCTAGGGACCTATAAAGATGTTATGCCTCTCCCTGATGAAATATGTAGATCCTTTGATGGATCTAGCTTAACTCATCTCTTTCTTGAACAAATCGAAAAGGTTACTCTAGATGAAATCAAAATCACTTCATTTTCTTGTCGTCCAAACAAAGCCTCTAGTCTAGAGGAATTTAATATAAGTTTTTTTAGAATAGTTGGGAATTAATAAGCTTAATATCTTAAAATCAACAATGGAATTCTTTTGAAGTGGAAGGATGCTTACTAAACTAAATAAAACCTACATATACTTGGTCCTTAAGTTCTTAATGTTGGGCCCCGATTCGCGTTAAGCATGTTTGAATTATTTTGAGACTTTAGCTTGATAATTTTTCATTTGGTTGGA
>JANIJH010003781.1:0-12879 GCA_024520975.1 Erythroxylum areolatum | reverse complement strand
CAACTTAATTTTATCTATTAATACCTCAATTTCCTTTAATCATGCTTAATGACATAAAAAAAATTTTGGGCCTAACACTAAGGATTGTTGAAGGTTTCAGAATTGATTCAAGACACTGTTGATAAGGTGAAATTTATCTATAATAAAATTAAAGTAGCCCATGATAGACAAAAAAGTTATGCAGATTAGCACCGGAGAGATATGGAGTGCCAAGTGGGAGATAAATTGTTTCTAAGAGTATCACATTGGCAAGGAGAGCTGAGGTTTAGTAAAAAGGGTAAGTTAAGACCTAGATATATTGATCTATATAAAATTATTGAGAGAGTTGGACCATTGGCATGCAGGTTAGCATTACCAACTGAGATGGCTTAGATTCATAGTGTGTTTCATGTTAGTATGCTCAGGAGGTGTTGGTTAGATCCAACACATGTGTTACCAACACTGGAGGTTGAAATTGTAAGTAATTTGAGTTATATGGAGGAACCGATTAAAGTAATGGGTCATCAGACTAAACAATTGAGAAATTGAGTGATCCCATTGGTTAAAGTCCTTTGGAGGAATCATTCGAGAGAAGAAGCTACATGGGAGACTGAAGAGAACATGAGTAAATAGTACCCCCATCTGTTTGATCAATTAAGTAAGAATTTTGAGGACAAAATTTCTTAAGGTGGGAGAATTGTAATAATCGGTTTTTCAAATTAAGGGATTAGAACCTTAGACTATTGCATAGAAGCTATATCATTGAAATTTAAGAATTGAATTTCATTAACATGCATAATGATAACATACACATATGGATTATGATTTAGTACACATTACAAATAATGTACATGCACTCAATTGATTTATTCCAGGGTATGAAAGGTTTAAAATGATAATGATGTGAGTTGTTTATACTTTATGCCTTGCGTTTTGGTTTGATTGATTATGATGTGAATTGTGTATTATGTATGCCTTGCATTTTGGTTTGAATGATTACAAGTAGTAAATTTGGAATTAATTGGTACAATTAGAAAATTGATGAATTAAAATGTACATTGGGTCTAGGAAAAATGCCAAGTGGTAAGACAAGTGGACATACGAAAAATTAGGATGACAAAGCCTATAATTGAGTGACAATTGGCATAGAAAAATGAGTGACATTTAGCATAGCTAATTAATTGACAAATGGCATTGATCATGGAGTGATAAATGGACTAATAACTATGTGAAAATTGGCAGCATATATATAGGACAAGTGACTTACATGCCTAAGGACAAATGTTAATGTAAGATGGTGACACCTAACATTTGATGTGTCAAGTTTCTGCAGGAGAAGTTTCAGCTTAGTTCATTCTTCTTTTTTTCACTACTCTCACCACCGAAACCATTCAAACTTTTGCACCTTTTTTCCATTTTGTTCATACTCATTACAAGATCCATACAAGAAAATTTGCTCAAAGATAGCTATAATCTGCTATCATCATTTTACCTTTGTTGGAAACATCTGACTTTCATCTTGTACTTCAATGATTTTACATGCATGGAGAGTTGAATTAGCTTGATCTTTGAGCTAGAACTTGAGCTAGATAAGTAAGTAAAAGATTGTTCTTTATGGCATGTTATAATAGAAAGTTTATGATGATGAAATTGGGATGAATTGTATATTATGTCGATGATGAGGTTGTGCTAGAATGTGATAGTGAATTGGATAGTTGTTGTTTTATTTTGATGCATGAAAGACAATAGTTATAAGCTACCAAATGAAAGATTTTAAGTTGGAATTGGATATGAGATTGGTTAGGAATTGACATATAGTTAAGGTATACTTGAGGCATAATTTAGGAACTATTATGATGGTGTTTTGAAATTGGAATGAAGGTGTTTGAATATGGAAAATCGCAGGAAAATGGGTAGTCCACAACTGTGGCACTCATCCCACAATTGTGGGCTGATGCATTAGCTTTTTTCATGATTGGGGGAAGGTACCCCACGATCATGGGCAAGGTTTTGACATGGTAAATTCTGTTTTGTGCAATTGTTGAACCACATGAGGATAAGACACATTATGTTGGTGTATTTGAAATTAATTGAGGCTTGAAAATGAACCTTGTTTGATGTTTGATTAAGTGGTTAAGGGTTTCATAAGTTTAGGTTGTTAATTGATGTTAAAACTTAAGAATGGATTGTTTTAATATGAATGTATATGAATTTGGGAAGTATGAGTTATTAATGGTATGAAGATGTTCTTATGAATGCAAATGTGATTCAAAGGATAAGAATAATGTGAATTAGGTATAAATGAATGAGAATTGGGAAATTATAAGAATATAAAGCATTAGCAAAAAAAAGAATTGGTGAATGAATGACTGATGAATTTGGAGTAATCAAACTTACTTAAGGCATAACCTAGCTGAAAACAAGTTATGTACAAAATATAATATTTGAATGATCAAGACTTGTGATTAAGGATATGTACCTGGGAAAAGTCAACTGAGCATGCATTGAACATAACACATATACGTGTGTATAATTGAGTATACATTTGATTAAACAAGTTAGTAATGTGTAAATATATGTGTATTGCATGATATAGAAGCACAATTTGAGTATCCACATCTAGACATTACCGGCTTGTCAAGGCAATAGCTATCTAGAGCATACTGTGAGTTAACCTAGATGTTTACTCACTATATTTGAATTATTCTTAATTAACTGTTAGATATTGAACTGTTGCCGATATGATTGTGTTGATTTTAGACATTGATGGTTGGAGGAGAATGATATTCGTGATTGTATTGGAAATGTTTGCAAATTGAATGTGAATATGGAAATTGTGTTCTTAACAATTGGATGCCAGATTTAGATTCGATGAATGTGCTATATGACTTTGCACACTGAATGAGAGTTATTGATAGCATAATATGTGATTTGATGCATTTTCATTACATTAATATGCATGATCAGATAAAGGAGTTATGGCTAGAGTGACCAACATGAAAAAGAGCTTAAAGCTCAGAAATGTGCACACAAAGCCACAATCTCAAAGATTAATGAGCTCGGTATCCTTCATAGGTATGAGACAATATCTGAAATGAGCCCGGTATCCACAACAGATACGGGATAGTCAAATAGGTTCTCGGTCACAACAAAATAAAAATGAAAGTGGAGTCTCATGTGTATTGTACATATATCTTTACATGTATCATGTGAATCATTGTAAAGAATTACTAAATTGAGTTGATATAATGTTATGCTATGTTTGTGTACGTATGAATGATTGTGAGAAAAGGTACTAAATTGTGTTGATATAATGATCTGCAATACTTGTATACATGTTGATGATATGAATGATTGAGGTGAAAGATTGGATTGTTCTGAAAAGATTCTATGACATGTTTGTATTATAATGTGCTTATTGATTTGGTATACAAAACTGTATGGGAATTAATTCTAGCTAATGTGATATACTTGTAATGTTGTGTTTTGATTTGAGTGAGCACATCTATGATTATTCACTTATTGAGTTTGCAAAACTCATAAAAAATGAAACGTTGTTTTTCAAGTACTTGAGGAGACCTAGCTTCTAAGGCAATCTATTAGTAGTCTAATATTGACAAATTTGGAATCAGGAATGGCTCAAAGTTCTGGTTAGCTGATGTTTGATGAGTTTAGAGAAATTGTTTTTGTTAGCATCTCATTTCATGTTAGATATTTTGTAAGGAACAATAAACTCTCAGATGTTTCTGTAATGTACATATATTGATTTTGGAATGTAATGACAATGTAAATGATGTTTGTGAAATGAAATGAGAAATGTTAAACTTATGATCTCTTATGTTCTGTATCATGCCATAATAGTGAATATGATTGCTTTAACACTCCATTCTCATAGGTTATGTTCTTGAATGTCCTCTGGATGTTTGGGAATATGCTCTATAGTAGTGGGTTGTTATAATGATGCTCCCATTCAAAATCAATCAGAAGAAGATTTCGATGAAGATGATGTTCAGAATCAACCACTAGCACCAGAGACTGCTCAAGTTCCAATAAGGAGTTCTACACGAGTAAGACAAGTCACTACTAGATACTCCAGTGATCAGTAAGTGTTACTTATTGATGGGGGAACTAAATAATTTTCAAGAGGCTATGATAGATGAAGCCATGAAAGATGAGATGAATTCCTTGCATGAGAATAAAACTTTTGAGCTGGTGAAGTTACCAAATGCCAAGAAAGCCTTGAAAAATAATTGGGTGTTAAAGATTAAGCATGATGAACACAATCCCCATCCAAGATTCAAAACTAGATTGGTTGTTAAAGGATTCAACCAAGAAAAGGTCTGATTTGACGAGATATTTTCATAAGTTGTGAAAATGACATCCATCTATACAGTGCTCAGTTTAAAAACAAGTCTAGACCTAGAAATCAAGCAATTGGATGTTAAAACAACTTTTCTTCATGGAGATTTAGAGGAAGAGATATATATGGAGCAGCCAGAGGGTTTTAAGGGAAAAAGGGAAAGAGGACTATATGTGTAGATTAATGAAAAGCCTTCAGGTTTAAAACAAGCACCGTGATTGTGGTATAAGAAGTTTGAAACAATTATTAGGGAGCAAGGCTGTATGAAGACTACTTCAGATCACTGTGTTTTTGGACAAAAATTCTCTGGTGATGATTTCATTATCCTTTTACTTTACATTAATGATATGTTGATTGTTGGCCAAAATATCAACAAGATTAGCAATTTGAAGAATCAGTTAAACAAGTATTTTGTCATGAAAGATTTAGGGCTAGTAAAACAAATTCTTGACATGACAATTATCAGAGACAAGAGCGTTAAGAAATTATGGTTATAATAAGAGAATTAAATTGAGAAAGTACTTCAGAGGTTCAACATGGATAAAGGTAAAGCAGTTAGTTGTCCTCCTACTAATGAATTTAGGTTGAGTACTAAGCAATGGCCTTCAATAGCTGAAGAGAAGGAAGAGATGATGGAAGTCCCCTATGTTTTTGCAGTTAGAAGTTTGATGTATGCTATGGTATGTACATGGCTAGATATTGTGCACACAGTTGGAGTAATGAGTAGGTTCCTTGCAAATCTTGGTAAGGAACATCGGGATGTTATAAAGTGGATTCTCATATATCTACATGGTACTTCCAAAATATGCTTATGTTTTGGAACTATCAAGTTTGTATTAGTTGGTTACATAGATACAAATATGCCCAGCGATGTTGACTTGAGAAAGTCTATTTCAGGTTACCTAATTATCTTTACAAGGGGAGTTGTGTGATGGCAATCAAAATTAAAAAAATATGTTGCTCTATCCACTAATGAAACAGAATTTATTGCTGCAGCTAAAGCATACAAGGAGCTCCTATAGATGAAGAAGTTCTTAGAAGAACTTGGTTTTTAGCAGGATAGATATCAACTATTTTGCGACAGTCAGAGTGCTATTCACCTTGGGAAAAATTCCTCATTACATTCAAGATCAAAGCATATTGATATGAGATATCACTAGATCAAAGAGGTGTTAGAGAAGAATCTATCACAGCTTGAGAAGATTCATACAGATGAGAATGGATCAGACATGATACAAAAGTTCTACCAAGTTTGAGTTTTGTCAATCATTTTCAAGAATGATAGTAAATGCCATGTAGTTTGTAGGGGGAATTGTAAGGTGATAACGACATACATAGTACCTCCATTCTAGATTTATCTTAAAAAAAAGAGGAAGTTGACAAACAACTTACTTTTAACAGCTTGTATGCAAGCTGTTAGTTGCTACATAACAGCTTACTATGCAATGTCATACGATGGAGGGTCTATAAAAGACCGTCTCTTCCTCCTCTCTTAATATAGATACACATCAAACGTACATGAGATGTGTGTTGAGTTTGAGAGTGAATTTTAGAGAGCCATTTTATATGAGAGAGTAATTTTTGTGGTATTTTTAGGAAACGTTTTCCTAAAAAGGTGAGTGACAAAATAGTGAGGATATTATCCTAGGGATAGTAAATTGGGAAACACCTTGTGAGTAAGTGCCACTATTTTGTGATATCATTTTTCACTCTTTGTACTTGCTATTTTCATTAATGGAAGTTTGATTTGGATTTTGGCTCGTGGACATAGCCTAAATTAGAGGGTGAACCTTATTAAATTTTTACATGTTATTTTCTTGTTTATTTTACCTATGGGATTTAATTTGTAATTTTCCCAACACGATAAACATATGAACATTTTTTATCATCCACTTTCTAGTTTCTGAAGCATCTGGAATTAAAGATATACCATTAAGCTAATCAAGAAGAATCATAATCATTCCTAAAGCTTAACATTCACCAAAAATCATAGTTTCCTTCTACAAAGCTAGATTTTATGATGGACAGATGTTTGCTCAAAAGGAACTCATGATGTAGTATAACCCATTACTGTTGGTTTATGGAATATCGTAATATTCATTACTTTCATATAGTGCTACAATAATAAAATAGTGTTGAGATTCCTTATAACTAATACATGGTGTTCACTTAGAGAAGACAATACTTTTATGACACATTTTCTACTAGCATATACCATGTTTATCTCATCAGAATTAACTATTTTGCAAGTATGGCGACAAATTACGACTACAATAGAACACAGTTTTGGCGATAAAAAATTTTGTCACTAAAGGACAACATATTGTTGTAAAAACTATTCTGTGACGGTAAAAAGTTATTCAGTGGCAAATAATTATTTCCAATATTTTCATGAAATCGTCACCCAATTGATTTTGCTACGATCAATAGTCCATCACAAAAAGGAATAGGTGAGGAGAGACAAAATTGTCACAACTGACGTATTGTGACGTTTTATTTTGATGGGTAAAGGTAATTAGCTTTTTTAATGTAGGCGTAAGTAATAATGTTCACCAACGATTTATTTGCGTAGCAAACTAGGTTTATTTGTTTGATCATCTTTTTAAGCTTGGTCAACTCTCTTTCAGTATGGTCTAATTTTTGTTCATTACGTTGTAATTTTTCTTTAGTATGATCTTTTTTTTCTTCATTATATTATAATTGAGCCTTAAGTGACTGATTCTCCTTTTGAAGCATCGTTACATATGTTGGTCGTGATGATGATGAACTAAATGGCTTAGGGCCATACCCAAGACCTTTGATATACCCTGATCTTGTATCAAGGACGTTGTTGTAACAATGATCTTTGCAACAACTTCTGCATCTTATCCTACAATTTAAAATAGAAAATCATAATGTAATTCAAATGTTATTAGTTAGTATTACTTAAATAAATAAACTCTAAAATTAAAATTTTTTTACTTACATAATTATTCTACGCTTCTCCAGATGTCCAGCCTTCACCTTCTTTGTAGTGTATCAGTTTGTAGAGTGTGATCCTATTACACTCTTCTCCATGTAGTTAAGTCTAAATCCGTTATATGAATTAAAAAAATTGAAACATAGTTAATTATATTGTATTTACTAATATAATAATAACTTATAAACAAAGAACTTACAAATTCTTGTTGTACGACAACAAATGATTTGGAGCCGATGTTGTGAGGACTTTTCATTTTTCCTATGTTAACCTTGACTTTCTCACACTTTTCCTAAATAAAGAAAAGAAATAGTCATTAAATGCAAAAAAAAAATTAATGGAAGCAAATGTGAAGAGAAAGAAAACAATCCTTAATCTTCACAGAGGCCCAATAATCACACATTTCACTCCAATTTTTTGGAGTCACCTGTTCTAGAACATGTTTCCTTGCCTCCTCATCCAAAGGAAAAGACTTGTAATATTTATGAAGTCGATAACGATGATCCTTCATTGCTGGATGAAATTGGTGGTTGTTGTTTGATAGTTTCGGATTGATTTAGTCATTATGGGGCAGGAACATCTTCGGTAGTTGCCACCCTCTTTCCCTTATTTATACCAAGTGCCACTATATTGAATATCTACAAATGAAATATCAACATTTCGCATAATCTTTACTCAAACATCAACATTCCACATTAATATAAGGCAAACATGAACATTTCATAAAATATAAGTTAAACATCAAGTTCCACAGAAACATAAGTCAAACCTGAACATTCAACATAAACATAACTCAAACGCTAACATTCCGCTGAAACTAACTCAAGCACATGCCAACATTTCACATGACAAAACTAAACCACACACCAACATTTTGCATAACATAACTCAAACATGAACATTCCGTAATAACATAACTTAAGCACACACCAACATTTTGCATAACATAAAGCACACACCAACTGGCAATGCATAACATAACTCAAATAGTAACCAACATTCTACATAACATAACTCAATATCACGGCTCTAAAAAAACATAACTTAAACACACATGAATATTCTACATAACATAAAACATACACCAACATTCCGCATAAACATTAGTAAAACATCAACAATACGCATTAACATAAGTGAGATATCAACAATATGGATTATCATAACTCAAACACCAACATAAGATTTCATATAATATAAACAATTTATTTACCTTAGATCATCATGATCAAGATTTTGAAAATTATCGTCATTAATTACATTATCATTGGGTTCCTCATCCTTAATATATTAGACCAAAGTATCAACAATTTCATTTAATTCATCCTGAGTATAGCCTACGAAAAAGACAAATTCGTATTTAAAATAATAAAATTTGATTCATTAATAGGCTAAATTTTACAATATAAATGATTACTTGTTTTGTCAAACTAGGATAAAAGTCTTTCTCGTAGCCTATGACTTTCATTTGTTGGAGATTGTAAAGAAGAGTGATATTTTTAGGAATGATAATAGACTCATTTCATTAAATAGGTTGCCAATGCATATGTTTTCCTTTATATTAGAGATTAAAAGAACTCTAAAGCCCCATTTGGGAACGTAATGTCCAATGATCACAACCCAATAATTATTAAGAATATGCTTTCCGTACAACATAATAAAGTCCCTTTCCACTTTAACAACTTTTTAGTAGAGATAAAGGGTTTTGAAACAGCTATTAAGAAAGGGTTACCTTATATCTTTGATGATTACAAATGTTATATTTGTATGAGGAAATTAGTAATGGTGAAAAAAGGATTAAAAATAACATTCACAATATTTTGAAGGATATTTAAAAGAGTATTACTGATGCAAAACTTTATCTTACATGAAAAGGGACTAAAAATATCACTCAAAATGATTTTTTTAAAGCTATAGAGAAATATAATTCCATACTAACGAAAATATTTAGATGATGTGGCTCAAGGAGAGGGGAAAATACTTCATTATTTCATACATCCATTAATACAAGGAAGAAACTTAATATAATTTCATTTTTTATAATGCAAGGTGGAGGAACTACCCTATCGTGTAATTTTCTAGTAAATGGATAAATTTACAAGCTCTTTAAGCTTACAAAAGGGCTAAGAAAAGGGGACCTTCGTCTGCTCCATTGTTCATTCTTTGTATGGAGTCCTTTTCTAGACTGATTATGTTCAACATTAAGACTAATCAAAGGTTCAAGTACTATTGAGGACTTTCTTCAAACACATTATGGACAACTACATTTCAACTAAAAATAACAAAAACAATTGTCTCTTTTCCCTTTCTTCACCAACAATTAACGCAAACAACTCAATAATAAAGTAAAAAATATAACATAAACAAACTACATTTTTTGCTTCAATGATAAGGAAAAAAACACAAAACTACTAACAAGGTGGAGAGAAACTGTAGGGAGACTGTAACACCCCTTTACCTTAAGGTACATATCGGGATGCCCTAAGGACATTCCAGTACATAACCTAAGATAATGGCACACTACAATCAATCACAACATTCACTTTACATGGCATCATATATCTTATTCTATTATGAACATCATTAAGAAATTCACAATATTTTAAAACCCAAAATGTCCTCATTTCATTTCATAAAAACCGAAGGTCTACAATATGTCTTTCAACATTCCCTATATGTATAGCATTATAGCCTAATACAAATGTGCTACATGAAAGAGGAAATACATAAAATCTATCTAATCTGTCCATATCCAACTGACCGACCTTTGAGCCATTCCTTCTTGTCCCCAAAAGCAAAAGTCTACACTGCTAGTAGTGTCTCTTAGTAGCTAGAGTCGTCTCTTAGTCCTAAAAAGTCAACATTGCAATTTTGATAAGTTTTGCGAACTCAATGAGGTAACCATCATCGATGGTTCGCTCAATTCATGCATCACATCAATACATATAACATATATTTCACAATGTTGCATAATTCATCAAATATCACATTCACACTTAAGAATAGACAATTTAACATTTCAGTCAATCCAACATACTTAATAAAATGCATATGAAATGCTCATATGACTCTTTTCTGATTATTATATTGTTGTGACCAAGTGCTTAAACTATCTCGTATCTATTGGAGATACCAGGCTCATTTATACTATCCCTTATCTGTTGAAGATATAGGGCTCATTATACATAGTGAGCCTTTGGCTCTTATTCACATTTAGAGCTTTAAGCTCGTTTTCGACATCCACTAAAGTCACAGCTCTTATTATCTGATCATGCATTCATGTATGAAATGCATCTCTCGTAATCAATCTTGTCATGAAACATTTAGTTCGTCACATTCACATACAAGTAGGACTTCAATACCTTATTCACATATCACAATCATCGGACCTTTTGTCTGAAAATCAACACAATTCAATTCACGCTCATGAAGCAATTCAAAACATAATCTAACACAACAAATAATTGAGTAGAACCGTCTAGGTTACTCACAAGTCGCTTCCGAAGCTAATGCCTAGAAGTTTTGGCAACGTCTAGAGGTTGACATTCCAGCTGCTCCTCTATAACAACAATATACACATATCACAAATTGGCACAATTGTAAGTGTTTTACAATGTACATGTATGTATATAAAATACGCACAATGCCTGTTCATGAGAATCTCGGTGTCTATCCATTATTCTTGTCATGTAAATATTTGTATTTTAAAACTCACCTAATTATCATTCATACTAATGATTTATACCTCAATAAAACCATTAGAATCTAATTTCATAACTCATTTGTCAAATTTAGGATTTTTCTTGAAACATACCTTCGGGTCTACAATGCCTAATTAATCTGACCATGAAAAAGAAGAAATTTGGCAATACTCTCTTCTTGAAAGTTGTTCTCCTATCTCTTCGAAACCAAAATCATTCAATTTGGTTTAGAAATCCGAAAGTTATACTCTATTTATTTCAGACTGTTCATAACCTAAAACAATATTCTTTAATCAACTTGCATGAATTTTTATAGTTCTCTCATGCACGTTTTTATTGATCTTTCAACTCCAAAAATTATTTTAACAATGCCTTACAACATTTCAATCATCAAAACTGAAAAATGAACAAATAACCATCTCCATACTATATTCACGACGAACATGAAAAATGTCCATTTTCACATGGTCATTCAATGACAATTAAATCACCAAATTTCTCTTATATACCTACATCCCATAAGGATTAACAAGATGCTTACTTGATAAAACTTCAAAACCTTCAAAAACTCCAAAAAGTCTTAACTCTCATGCACCCACGTATATCATCTTGAAAGTGGTTTAGGTTAGGTTTTTCTTAAGGCAGAAGAAATAGATAATGAAGTTGGAGTAGCAAAAGGTAAATGAAAGCATGATATAACTCTGGTGAAGGTTTTAGTGAATTAAAAGTCCATGAAGGAAAAAGCTTGCAGAAGATAGTTTTGATGAAAAGAGTAATTCAAAAAGTAACTTAGTCTTTCAAGTATAAAAGAAACGTGAAATGGGTCTGTTAAGTCAAGAAGACTTCACTTCTTCAATTGATTTTGATGAAAGTCAACTAATAATAATAATAGAAGTATGTGAACTATTTTGATAAATTTGTTAAGTGCACAGATAAATATATGTGGCACAATTCATCAAATCAAGATGATACTTAAGTAAAAGTTGAATAAGATGAAGCGTTTAAGATGGATCAGACGAAGTGATTAAGTCTGAGATGGATCAGACAAAATGACTAAGTCTTAGATGAATCAGACGAAGTGATTAAGTCTGCGATGAATCAAACAAAATGACTAAGTCTCAGATGGATCAGACGAAGTGATGAAGTCTGAGATTAATCAGACAAAATGACTAAGTCTCAGATGGATCAGACGAAGTGATTAAGTCTGAGATGAATCAGAAAAAATGACTAAGTCTCAGATGGATCAGAAGAAGTGATTAAGCCTGAGATGAACTAGACAAAATGACTAAGTCTCAGATGGATCAGACAAAGTGATTAAGTCTGAGATGAATCAGCCAAAATGACTAAGTCTCAACAAGACGATGTAATTGAAGAATGTACTCAGACAAAGGGATTCCGTCTAAGCAAGATGAAGTAATTGAAGAATGTTCTTAGACAAAGGGATTTCGTCTAAGCAAGACGATGTAATTGAAGACTATACTCAGACAAAGGGATTCCGTCTAAGCAAGACGATGTAATTGAAGAATGTTCTCAGACAAAGGGATTCCATCTAAGCAAGACGATGTAATTGAAGAATGTACTCAGACCAAGGGATTCCGTCTAAGCAAGGCGATGTAATTGAAGAATGTACTCAGACAAAGGGATTCCGTCTAAACAAGACAATGTAAGTGAAGAATGTATTAGAACGACAGTCAGTTGGAGTTGGTTACAAGACTCAACTAATAACAGACCCTAAAAGATTTTAAAGATTTATATCTTAGACGATTTAACACAATTCAACTTAACTTCATATGTCTCAACAAGTGTTGGGCCCCGATTCGCATTAAGCATGTTTTATGTATTTTGAGGATTAGTTTACTAATTTCCTTTTAGTTAGAATT
>JANIJH010003763.1:0-12880 GCA_024520975.1 Erythroxylum areolatum | reverse complement strand
GTTCTTAGGAATGAGTACAATAACGGTACGGTTAATAGCTGACTCCCACACTTCATGCCGAAAGATCCTCTGGAGGAATTGAATCAGGGAGGGGCCGACGGTAGCCCACTGGGATTGGTAGAACAGTGCTGTGAATCCATCATAGCCTGGGGCTTTGTTAGGATTCATGGAGAAAAACACCGCCGTGATTTCAACAGGCTGGAGAGGACAGGTGAGGTCCTCGGTCATATTCGGCGGTGGGGGAGGAAAATGCCCATGAAGAAACCCAGGGAGCGAGGATTGTCCTTCGGGTCGGTACAAATCCTTCAAGTGGCATTGGGCCATACGGCGAAGCTCCGCAGGGTCGGTAACTTCATTACCATTGTCGTTGGGAAGAGCGAGGTGAGACTGACGTCGTCGATCCCGAGTGAGCGCATGGTAATACTGAGTATTCTTGTCTCCCTGGCCGATCCACTGACTCCTGGACCTCTGGTGCCAGAAGAGCTCCTCTTGATAGAGCACATATTCCAGTTCTTTCCGTAAGTAAAGCTCG
Source organism: Erythroxylum areolatum (assembly GCA_024520975.1). Taxonomy (NCBI): domain Eukaryota; kingdom Viridiplantae; phylum Streptophyta; class Magnoliopsida; order Malpighiales; family Erythroxylaceae; genus Erythroxylum; species Erythroxylum areolatum. The sequence continues at coordinate 12,348 of JANIJH010003763.1, read as the reverse complement.
AGCTCCAGAAGAGTGGGGGAATCGTTGTCCTCCACATATTTTTGAATGCCCTCGAGCTGGGCCATAAGGCGATTCTTACGATGGAAGATGTTACCAAACTCCTTGGAATTCCATTGGTGGAGCGTTTCCGAAAATCGTTGGACTGCCCCACTGAAATCCAAGGAGCTAGGATGCCAGTTATTAGCGACTACCTAGGGGAAGGACTCGTATGTGAGCCACGCCGATTGAAATCTGAAAGGACAGAGCGGAGGGTTGGAGGGGACAGGAGCGAGGAACCGAATAAGGAGAGGTCTATGATCTGATTTGAGAAAAGGCAGGTGTTGAACTCTGGTAGTCGGATGAGCAGAGAGCCAAGCAGGAGAGCCAAAAGCCCAATCTGAACGTTCACGGAGGTGGCCACGCTTCCACGTGAATCTCGGACTGGAGAAGCCTACATCCTGGAGGTGGCACTGAAGCACACAGTCCCGAAACAGGGAACTTATACTAGTATGTATGCGTGATCCCCCGCGTCTATCGGCACTTTCCAACTTAGCGTTGAAATCCCCACCCAGCAGCCATGGGACGGTGATATGTGGAGCAAGAGTCGCCAGGTATTGCCAAAGATATTTTTGTAACGTGGGGTTGGGGCTCGCGTAAATAGCCGTAAACTCAAAAAACTGATGATCCCATTGGACGCGAGCATGAATGAATTGACAGTGAGCTAGGTGAATGCAGACGGCGATAGGCTCATGCCAGAGTAGCCATATCCCGCCCGAAAAGCCCGTAGCCTCAATCTGGAAAGAATTGCTAAATACCAGAGACCGAATAACTCGCTGAGCCCGATCGCCACTAATCCGAGGCTCCACTAAGACCACCATGCGGGGCTTGTGGATACAAATGTAGTTTTTCAAAATGGGCTTGAAGGTCCAACCTCCAGCCCCTTGACAGTTCCAAATAAAAATCATCATAATGTCGGTAGGGGGAAAGGGGAACTATCTCGTGCCTATCGGGTCCGGTACTGCTAGCCCAGTCAGAGCGCGACTTGTCATAGTCTCAGGTAATGGAACTGGATCCTCCATCGATGTATCAGAAGTGGCGGGCTCGTTCCCAACACCCTGGAGGTCGGAAGGGGGGTCGGGGGCCGAGGGGGCGTAACCTTGGGGAGAAAGGGAGGAGGCGACGTATCCATGGGGCCGGGGGGTTCCGTAAGGATCTCGACCGGTGCCCCATTGATTAGGCCCGCCTGGGTGGTCGTAGGGAAGGTCGAATCGGGTGAGACCAGGGCCGTGTGTGACGGTAAGGAAATCGCAACGTGGCCCGAGATCAACGTGGAGGAGGTTAGGCTTAATGGCCCGGTCTGCGGGTGTGGAGGGCCTGGAAGACTGGAGCCCAGCGGAGAGGGGGCTGTGGGTGGAGGCGCATGGGCTGGACTGGTGGAGACAGGCTGGCCCACGCTGCAGTTCTGCTGGGGAGGGGAGAAGAGAGCTGGGCCCGTGAAGGATTGGGAGCCCAATGAAGGACCCACGCGGCCTGGAGACGACGTCGTCCCTTTGAGCGCTGATCTACTTCTTGAAACGCCTAAATTGGTTCTCCGCGTGTGACTCGCGTCTCGAGTGGACGAGGAACTTAGGGATTTGCTTGGGTGGGAGTCAGTTCCGGACGAGGAGTAGCTAGCTAGAGTCCTAGGCGAGTCGACCATTATGGGGAAAGCCGTTGGGCCATCATACGACGCCTCGGGAGTGAGGGCCGCGAATTGTTAGCCCCGGGAGCCAACGGTCAACCCATTCGTGGTACTGTCCTTATGAGACCCGACGGTGGGAGGAGGAGGTCGGCGAGGCCGTTGATTCACCTGCATCCAGGGTCCAAAATCGGAGGAGTGGGGGTTAACGGCGGAGGGGTCGTTGCTGGGCTGGCCAGAGGCTGGTGGGTGTGGAGCCGCAGGAGACGGTGCTGGACCAGGCGGAGGCTCGGGTCTCGAGGGGCAAACGTCGGTCCTGTGCCTTACTCGGCCACAGTGGAGACAAATCTGAGGGAGACCCTCATACACAACCTGAATGTGTTCCCCGTCTAAGTCCACCATCGATCGGAGAGGCGCGCTGAGATCTAAGGTGACAGCTACGCGGGCGAAACAGCCACGGAAGGTCTGCTAGGTTGTTTCGTCTATCTTTACTGTCTTCCCAACCAGATTGCCGAGAGCAGCGAGGATAGAAGGATGATAGCGGGCAATAAAGAGACCGAGAAATTGTACCCAGGCAACTACGTGGGTAATGCGTCCGGATGAGGGCCAAAATTCCGGGGTCCAAGGTTGGACCGATAGCACATGGCCGGCGACGATCCACGGTCCCTGCGTTAAGGTATGAATATAGTCCCTCTCTTCCTTAAAATTGACCAAATAAAAATCATTTTCCAAGTCAACGATTTTCAGGGGACCCGTCGGATGCCACAAGCTGAGAAGACTATCCCAGAGCAAAGTGAAGCCCATTCGTCGTCCCAGAAGCTTGATCACAATGGCTTGAGCCCAGACATTATCTAATTTGGTGCCGAATGTGGAAGACAAATCGATACCCAAGCCTTGGGGTCCCTGAATCAGGTTAATGTCGCCCTCCTCCAGTTTGATGGCCGGTTCTTCTGGCCAGGGGAGATCGAATACTGGGTTGGTCGGGTTGGAGCGTCCTGAAACGGCCGCGCTATAACTGGGGGGAGAAGGGTTGCTTGGTAGTTCAGTTGGAGGAGGGTCTTCCTTATGTTCACGCAATCGGACTTTTTTGGCTTTGTGGGTTATGGAAGCCATTGTGTGGTGGTAGGGAGAAGCGGCCGGAACGGCCCAAGGTACTGTATTGGTGGCTCAAATGACTCGGAGAGGTTACTGTAGCAGGGATGGTAATTGCGCAAAGTTACTGTAGCAGTAATGTTACTGTAGCAAAGTACTGTAGCAGTTGAGAGCATTCACACTTGAGGATGACCATTGATCATATATTCACGCAGTTATCTTTGTCAGTTAGTAAGTAAACATCTTACCTTTTTAAAACCAACCAACGCATCCTTTAGTTTTGTAAAAGCAAAACATAAGGACCCACGCATCTGTCTTTTGCTTTCTTTTCAATTTTGATTTTTTTAAATAATAATAATAATTATTTATAAAATGAAATAAAATAAAACTATTTTATTTTATTATTATTTCTAAAACAAAACAAAATAATTTTATTTTATTTTATTCATTTATTTTGTACAAGAGAATTTCCAATATTAATTATATTTTCTATGCTAGCACAAAAATAATAATATGCCATATAGATTATTTAATAAATTATCTCATAATAAATTAAATAATCATAAACGGAAAATATTACATTCATAGGTGTGTGACCACATAGGTTCATCACTAAGCTGGTAGTAATTAATAATTAAGGTTGGCATCTAGCAACACTCCTCAACGACCGGATAGTGTGAAGCAACAACTTTACAAAGATGAAACCTGGTTAAGGATAATGTATAATTATCTTCCATCATTACAACTCCGGATTATCCTAAGGTATGGTTTAACTGTAAAACCTTATTAGATAACCAACTATGTTACATGTCGATCATTAATGATTGATGAATGACTTAGAAAACTCCTTTTTCTCACTCATTCAATTGCCCTGGCCAAGGTCTTGTAACAACCATTAAGAGCAATAACAACATAGAGTTCAAACTCATTACCTAGAGTCGATAGATCCCATCTTGACTCACCACAAATTAGATAGGTACTTAATTATATCCAATGATCATTCAACTAGCATTTTTTATACACTAGGTATCCAACATCAAAACATAATAAGTGACTATTGATTATTATGATGATCTTAGGTCAAAGGAAAAATATACATTTAAATCCTTATGAGAATATCCCACTTAATAGTTCTTAGGTAATATTAACCAGTGGGAATTCTCAGTTTGGTCAGTTCAATGATCATATCTCTATATGCATCATCTATATATGTAACTTAATAAATGAGATATACTAATATCTATCCAGTAGATACTATTACATATATATTGATCTAACCGGATCATTAAAGTTCTTATGTGATGATCCTATGATCAAGAACATTTTAAGATTAAATCCTAAAGACTTGACTATCATTATCATAATCTCCATTATAATGATAATTGTATAAATTTAATCAAGGACTTGTCATATTAGAATAAAAACAATAACGTAATATGATAATAAAATCATTTGCCATGCTATTAATCAAAATTAATAATCACAAAACTAAAGTGTTCAATCTATTACATAACGATTGGGTCATGGACATAATTCCAACAACTCTTAACTTCTTCGACAGTTTGGACATATGAAGAAAACAACCTGGACATGGACCAATATTACCAAAACTTATAATGCTTACAAAATACTATATCTAGACCTTATTCTAAAGAATTTTTAGATATAAAGCAAAATCGACATAATCTTAACACAGGGTTAACATGGTATTGTGTTGTTGACTGATTTTGGTAGTAAAGTTTACAAAAAAAGGGTTTATAGTGATAGCAAACCCAACATGAGGTCAAACAACCTATTTTGGTCTCATGTTGGTTAAAATTTCTAGGATTTCATGAAAAAAGGCCAAAAATATGATGCAGAAGGGAGAGAGGCGTCAAAGAGGACAAAAAATCATTCAGAAGGTAAAGGAGATTTAAGAGTACATCAAGTAGAAGCAATCTTGGATAACAGAAAGCAATCTTGTTTTCCATATTGTTTATTGTTGATTTACTTTTTATGAACTAAACTGAGATATAGATTTAGAAGGATGAAACTTAGAACTATGTTTTGAATTAATTTATTTAATGTAATGAAAGATTCTTCTTTCTTGAGGACTACTCATGTTTGCTTATTTTGTTGGATTAAAGTAACGAACATAGAAGATTCAACATTTGATTTCTTATATTGGACTGAAGTAGTGAACGTAAAAGGTCTCATACATATAACCAAGGTCACAACATGAATAAAAGGGGTTAAATGGGTCCTAGATATGGGATCCATAATTTTTTCTGAGTTAGACTGAAATATATTAGGAAAATTTATAAATCGTATTAATGGAGCTTATATAGTTATGATGTGGGAGAACTTTTGGTGAAAAATACTTAAAAACAGGAATTGTATTGTCATATCTATGAGCATAAAATTGTAACTTTAAAATTCCTATAGGTCCAAGCAAGTGGGACTAATCATTAAATTAAGATAAATTCAAACATAGGACAACTTGTTTGGTAAATTCTTCATCAATATCTATTGTAATGGGGGATTCTTTATCCATATCTATTCTATTTATTGATTGTTTATTCACATATATTGGCTTGACTAATTTTCTTTTAATTGTTGTTTCATTTTAGTGTATTTTCCTTTTAATCAAATAACTCATTATATTAGATTAAATAATCAAAAGATGATCATTATTAGTAGTTACGGTCCTCGTGAGATCGATACTTGACTTAACTAAATTATATCATAGAGGCGATAGGTGCACTTGCCCTATTAATTCTTTAGTATTATGCCTGTGTTTAGTTTCATTTTTATCATATTAAATTTTTGGCACCATTGTCATATATTGTAATATTTGGAAAGCCTTGTTTTTAATAAACGAGCCATTTTCTTTTTTTTTCTTTTTTATTTTTATTAAATTAAACAATATTTATTTATTTATTTACAATTATTTATTTATTTCAAAGTTTTCTTTCTTGATCTTGTATTTGTAGCTTAATTTTAAGAATTGGGTATTTACTGCCATAGCTATTAAACACACTAGAAGGATAGAGAGGATATTGTACTATAGGAGATAACACTTTATTGGCACTTATGGTGATATTAGATGCTTAGAAAGAGAGGTAAGATAACACTACGTAGTTTAACTAGTTCCAGTGGTGCATTATGATATTTGTAATGATGGCCACCATAATCATGAATGCCAAACACCTTACTATTTGACAGTTTTATATAGAAAAACTTTCAATACTACAAGTATACAGATCGTAACTTATAGTATAAAAGATATCATTATCACAAGGATTATACAGTCACCCAATAATTCTTGTAAACTTTGTTAAGGTAAACAATAATATAATTAATTAAAATAAAAATAAAACAAAGAATTAATAAATAAACTATGTACAATAATTTACTAAGTAGTAGTGAAATTGGTTGATTGATTAATAATGAAAGCTTTCTATCCTTATTATTTTACTTTTAACTTCTTGATTTAATCAAACTTAATCCTAGATATCTTATAGTTATGATTACTCTCTCTTGAGATCTAATCAAGTAATCCTAATTGAAATAGATAAGCGTTAAGTTATAGGTCTATTATAGTACTAGCTCTCGTTATGCAACACATCAAAAGTGATTCAATCCAATCTCTCTATCGAAATTGATTATAAAATGATAAACATCACAAGAATATTCATTAAATTAAGAATATAAAATTTAATAATTAATTTAAGAAGAATTTAGCAATCCATAGATGTAAATAATATCAATATCTAATCATCATGAATATTTAATAACAACAAGGAAATAAGACAAGAGTTGAGAATAAAATATGTAATTCTTCTCTTCTATCCCTCGTGCTAGAAAATTTGCTACCCTTTTTTTGTGTTTCTTCTTCCTTTTAGATGTCTTTTAGGACTCTAATTGCTTCTTTTTTTTAATTCAATTGTCTCTCTTTTCTTTGTAACATTCAATAATATCCTTATATAGCAACAAATTAGGGTTTTTGGGATATACGTGGGTACTCATGTAGTGGTGTAAGTGATCATGTATCTCCAAAAAACACCATAATTTATGACTTTACAGAGTCATAAAAGCTTATACAGGCAACATATACAGTTGTATATGTCAACATAAATAGGTGTGTAACTTCACACGGGCAGGAACCGAGCCTTCGAAGATCCATACATTCATAATGACTTACACAGTCACTATATATGGCCATGTATCTCCAATATGGCTTCAATTCTTCCATTCCATGCCACAATTTCACCTAATTACTTCTTCTCTTAGGCTCTGAAGGTAATTATCAACTAAAAACACACTTGAAGCAAAATAAGTACCAACATACTATAAAACTCTTAAATAATAAGCAAAACACATAAAATATGAGTAATATAAATATAGACAAATAATCGTTTATCAAACATTTCCACATTTAAATCTTTGTTTGTCCTTAAGTAAATTACAATCCAAATCATCAAATTTATAAACATTCATCCCTTATTAACCTCGACCTGTCCATCCACACTTTAAATCATTATATCATGTCAATCAAATTGACATATAATTAGATTCAAGTTATCCTAAAATCAACCTTTATAAGCCAATATCGATAGCAATAAGATAAATGATCTTTTTGAAATCAAAAGCACAAATTTTTATACCCTCACCAAGGATTCACTTAATCCACTTAGAGTATTCAGGGTGAAAAGTGTAGAAACTCTCAAATCAATGCACCAAAGGATTATTAACTATAAGCTTACAATAAAATCACATTTCCACCACTAATAAGTAAACTAGAAATAAAAATCGAAAGGTTTTGTTATAAGGTGTTAATGAGGCTTAGGTAAAGGTATGATAAGGATAATAAAATGGTGATAATATTGAAGGAAATTTACATAAACAAAATTACATGAAACTTAGTCCTTCACAATATAGGTCCTTCATACTATAATTTCGTTGGTACCATAAATTTAAAACCTTTTTTTAATTATGTTGGCAACATATATTGTTTTTATTTTTACTTTTGTTTTGTTTGGGCATTCACCATATACCAATAATTAAAGAAATATTAGACCTCTTTTTAAATTTTTCAATATAATCCAAGTTCAAATAATCAAGTACATGTAATTCCTTCAGGGTTTAAACTAATAAAAAGGCTTTCAAGAAAATTAAGGTAAAGGCTAAAGATTTTGTTATAACCAATGAAAAGGCTAAGTCTAAAAAATGGTTACTCCTAAGGGATAGGTGGGATAATAATCAAAATAATAGGTTAAAACAAAGGCTGCATTTAAATACTTTTATCATTTCAATGCTTCTAATTTAACAACTATGGTCTCAATATGAATAATAAAAGCAAGTTCTAGAATTATCCAACATAATACACATGAAAGAATAAAAGAGCTTAAATAATGATGTATTTACTCGTAGGTACAAAAGCTACAAAAAATGTCTCATGTGTAAATAATATGCAATTTTTATTGAAATTATTTATCTCAAAGATTACAAAAATTATGACTTATAAAATAAGTCTATTCAAACTTTCATCCATTTGCATACTAATTCAATTCAATAATCAATATTGACCTAAAGTAATGTGGACATATTTTAAGTAAAATAGGATGTCAGTCGGTAAGAATTAATAAAAAGATTATAATAAACTTAAGACTTTTAAAATCTCTTTCTCACCCTTAAAATTGTTCATTGATCCCAATTTATGCAATTGCTTCAAAATAAAATAACAATAAAACATAAAAAGTGAGAAAGGTTCTGAATTGGTACTTCCCTGACTAATAAGATGTATAGAGTCCTGAATTGGAGGAAGATCCATCCTATATTATATACATCTAACCTTGAAAAAATAAAAAATGATAAAAAGATAAAAGAAATAATAATAAAGAAAATAAATAAAGAGCATGGAAATATGATTACCATAAAATAAATAACATTGTACTAATGGTTAGATAAAATAAATAATAAGGAAAATAATAAAATATATAAATAATAAAAGAGATAAAAGAAAAACAAAAATAAAGCATCCATTAGTCGCTCAGTGAGTCTGGTATGCCTGTCATTAGAGGATCCTTGCATTTTAGAGCCTCATACTACTATGAAGCTGAAGATGAGTCAAACACTTCAAATGGTGGAGTTAGGATAGATATCCCAAGATGTCTCGTCATTTGCATTAACACCTCCTCCATCCATCTATCATAGGCTTCTCTCATCGCCAGTGCCTTATCATGGGACTCTTTCCTCTTGATTCACTCCATTAGTGTCGTTTATTGTGCTTAGATAGTGCGCTAAACACCCAAAATTTACCCCATGTTTTTCTCTAAGTGAGCTATCTTCAACTAGTCCTTGTGTTCTGATAGTGTCAGTGCCCTGGACGATCTTACACTAGCCTCCTTTAGTGCTACTCCTCCTATTTGGGATGGTGATAAGCTTGGTTATGGTGATTGTTTAGCTGTATGGGGGCGATCCCTATCTATTCCCGATGTGGCTGACTTGTCTGGAACACCAATACGGTGATAGATGACTCCTGTTGGTCCTCGCATCTAACATTCCATATGCATGTTTTTCATGATGTCCAAATTTAAAATAGCCACGGTACCAACCAGTCACATTGGTGGTAGCCTCCTAAAGACTCCCATCCTCTGTGCTAGTTGCGTCACATAAGGTTTGACTTTGGTCCCTATCTTTCTCTCTTTACTCTGATGCTAGAGGAACTAGATTAATGCATGCCCCAGATGAATTGATGTCTGCTCGCTCATGCTCCATAAATAGAATACATCTAAGTTCTCGACAACTTTAAAACTATTGCCCCTCTTTTGTGATTTTCCTTCTTCTTTTAGTGTCTCTCAAGACTCTCAAGTATGCCCCTATTGTAGCCTTTAAAATGTCCTTTTATAATAAAAACTAGGTTTTTCGGAGCATACATAGTCACTTACATTATAGTGTAGGTGATTGTGTATGTCCAAAAACCTCTCAATCGTGACTTTATACGATCATAGAAGCTTACATGGGTATATACACAGTTATGTATATCAACCTACATGAGGGTGTATCTTAAGACATGTATAAACAACATCTTTGAAGCTCCACATGAATACAGTGACTTACATGGTTACTATACATTGTAGTATAAGTCCAAGTTGCTTCAATTATTCCATTCTATTTATAAGATGTTATCTTTTTTAAATTAATGATTGTTTTGCTTTATGAGATAAAAAGTAGAGATTGTATTAAATTGGGACATTATTGGTAAAAATCATGATTTTGGATAAAATGAACAGATTACTATAGTAAAGGCAAGATCACACCTAATGCCAGATTTACTTGAAGAGTTAAAGTTTAATTAGGATTCTATCCCTTTTATGTAGGGATTTGAATTTGCTTTAGATAGACATCTTTTCAAGATAAGATTTGATTAGGTTTAGAGTAGGAAAATAATAAAAAGGGACGTTCTCCACCTCTTTAAGAACAATCAATCGTTTTGTTCTTACTTTTCTCTTAACTCCTCATCTTGCTTCTATTTTTAGTGTTGGAACTAAACCCATATGTGGCTAATTATTCTGATTCAAGGGCATTCAAAATTCTAGTCGTAACTTTTGGAGGTTTCGTTCTAAACTTTTATTCATGTTTTAATTCAAGTATTTCTTCTTTTGAATTTTCATATTTGATGAATGATTAATATTGATTAATATGACAAATTAATTTAATGTTGATTATTCTATCACTATCCATGAATTCAATTATCCGTAATTGTCGTGAAGGAATAGTAAGAGTAACAAATAGGTTACTTATGAATTTGCATATTTAACTTATGATAAACAAGAAAAATAAGTTAAATAGCTGTAGTTATTTCGATTATTTAATTTAGGATTTAGTCTTTTTCACTAAGTTTATTATTATCAGATATTTGATATGGAATGCCATCATACCTGGTCAATGGATGGTAAGTTTTGGTTTGCATGCTGGGTTTGAACAAATTAATTTAGTAAAATTTGAGACTTATTATGAATATCCTAATATATTTCAGACAAACTGCTTGAATTGTGACACTTGTTCTTTTAGACCAATGATCAATGTTATAATTAGATGAGATCTTAAAGTACTTTTGAATTACTCAATTTTATATTCAGTTGATTTAGTTTAATCTTTTATTAATTTTAGTTAATTAGTTAATTAATAAAAACCCCCACTTTATTTTATTATTTGAAATTAAGAAACTAGTATTTGGTTCTCTAAAGATTTAACATGATTCTACAACTACAAAAAGAAGTTAGAGAATTTGAATTAAATTTGGGGGCTTTAACAACTCGATTAAAATTTGGCACCATTATTGGGGAACTATTTTAGTTTGTTAGTTTATTAGTTTCTTTGCATTATTTTACAGCTTACTGATAACCTTTTGTCTTGTTTGACTCATACTTCTCAGACAAGTGAATTACATTATAATCTTGAAATTGAGAAGACAATACATCATTAAAAGAAATATATTAAGCAAGGATGCGGTCATTCACCTTCACAAGTGAAAGTTGAAATAGATCTAACAATTAATGAAGATTCTAATTTTAAAGAAGTGAAAGAAAAGATGGAAAATCTTAACATTAGAACCTTGAGGGAGTTAGAGGCACCAAATTTGAATCAATAATCCATATCCATACAATTTCAAGATGTTGGGTAGATTTCAAATTGATATCTAGCTTGATTCACTTACTCCCTATTTTTGTGGTCTGATAGGTGAAGATCCATATAAACACCTGAAGGAATTTCATATTGTTTGCTTTGGAATAAAGCCATAAAGGGTGACTAAAGAATAAATTAATCTCAGGGCCTTTCCATTCTCATTGAAAAATAAGGCAAAAGATTGACTATATTATCTTCCCCTAGCTCGGTGAAAACATAGAATGAGATGAAAAGAATGTTTCTGGAGAAGTTCTTTTTTATATCATGAGAAACCAATATCACAAAGGAGATATGTGAGATAAGATAATTTACTAAAGAAATATTATATGTGTAACACCCCACTCCCATATGACCCGAACCGGACATCGATGGTGATATCCGAGTTCGTGCCCTGCGAGGATGGTGTGCTACATCACTCAGTCAAAACTCAATATAATTTTTTTTGAAACACAAACATATATTATGTGGAAATCAATGAATATACAAGCTCACCGGTAAATACAATGGCCACAGGGGCCCTTTTTATAAATACAATTTATTTTAGTCCGTTGACTTTACAAAACGATTTTACAAAACTTCAAACGAAATACAATTTTATGAGACACTAATACAGATGCGAACTGATCTCGACTTCTTCTCGCATTATACGCCCGTTGCCTAACGGGGTATTTTTCTGAGTCCTGAAAAATAATTACAAATTTTGGGTGAGTTTTGCAAACTCAGTGAGTTAACCATCATCGACGGTTCATTCAGTCACATAACACAATTTGTATACCTCTAACATTATCTCATAAGACACATTCACCAAAATTTCACATTCACACATTTACAGAAGTCCACATTCATATTTTTCTATTTGATATATGCATATGAGACTCACTTTCTATTTATTACTTTGCTGTGACCGAGTGCCTAAACTGTCCCTTGTA
>JANIJH010003706.1:0-12884 GCA_024520975.1 Erythroxylum areolatum | reverse complement strand
TGCCCCCCATTACCTCCATTATCACCATTCCTATGTTGATTAGCATTAAGGTTAGGGTTTTGCACAAAAGTTGAGTTTTCAGCCATTATCACTCCTTCTAATGATTCACACTCACTGCTTGGCTGACTAGACTCCTCTTCAACAACTACCTTGCTTCTCTCTTTTTCTCTCCTCTCCTTTCTGATTTTTCTCGAATGTCTCTCAATTTTAGGGTAGAAAGGTAGAAGTTTGGTTTTTCGGGGCATGCAAGGGAACAATTCAAATGAAAATAAAAGGTAACAAAATTTGTTTGCAAGCACACAAAGTCAAATAAGTAGATGAGATGTGATGGATACAAGTGTGTAAGTGTGTTCAAGTATGTATCCAAGTAAAGTATGTATGTATGGATCAAAAAAGTAATCAAAAGAAATGTTTAAAACTATGTAGGTGCCAAAAATGCTAAGTATAAAAAGTGCAAAAAGTTCAGTATCCTTTTGTTTTGTATTTTTAAAATTTTTATGCCATGCAAAGAAAATGAAATCCTATACTATTGATAAGTATGAAGCCAAATTATCTAGAATGCAATCTAAATAAAAGGCTCCTAACGTCGCTTAGCAACAAAATGAAAAAAGCTAACCTAGAGAACCAATTTCTTGGTTCCCTAGCAACGGCGTCATTTTGATTCAGACCTTCGTTCATACCCTTAGAGGTTTAATCAAAAAAATAATCCAAGGATTGCAACATAAGATGCAACCTCGGGTCGTCTCACTTAATTAGAACCTAAAATGAATAGACCTAAGCTAACCTATATGTCATGAAATGCAACTAATTTGGTAAGGAGGGGGTTTTGATCTTTGAAAACATTAATTGTACAAAATTGAATTGTAAGAAAAATATGTAAAATATATTTTTGGAATTTTGGGAATAAAAAATGGAAAGATTAAGACAAATGATCAAATAGGGATAGTATCATCTAGAAAATGAGCTCTGGCTATCATAGTTCGAAATTAATTTTTGATGGGAGTGGAAATCACTAAGTTTCAAATGGATAAACCTTAAAGAACTCTTTAAGCCCAAGATCCTAATCAATGAGACTTCATTTCTTAAAACCTTGTTAAATGCTCTTAGTGTGTGTAGTGGATAAGTCCATGCAACAAGTCACTTTGGGATCTAGAATCAACTCAATATCAAACACAAATATGCAAGATAAAAGAGAATCAATAAGATCTCAAATAGATATATATGAGACTTCATATATTTAAGCTCAAAGTTCTACATTAATAAAACCAAACCACACATTAAATATCCAACATTTGATTAAATTATAATCAAGAATGTTCAACTACAAATTACAAATCCTAAACCTAGGAGTTCATAAATCATAGCTAAACATGGATTAAGTTATTCCCTTTTTAAGTCTATTGAACTCCAGCCATTGCTAAATCTTTAAGAGGAGAGAGATACCTGGCCACGCATAGATCGAAGAGACTTCCCAACCAAGAAGCAACTGGAGAAACCCATGGTAGCAGTCGATGGTGGAAAATGGAAGAAATGGATGATAATGTGGAGAGGACGATGATGAAATGTTAGCTGTGTGAAGAGGAAAATATCTATCTGCAGATGTCAATTCCCCCTCTCCTTTCGTAGGTTAGCCTAAAATAGGTTTCTCTAAAAACGGGTTGTTGGATCGGGTTACACAATTGGTTAATTTGCCAAAAATGGTCTGGATCTGTGCCAATTTGAATGCATCGTTGTGGCAATAGGATAAGTTAGTCACAACAAACTTTTCCCTAAAGATTTCTTCAGTAAATTTCAGATTTCGCCGTGGCATAAACATTATCCTCGCCCTGGTGAACTTTGCTCAAAAGTTTTTCTTCAAGATCTTTTGATTTCACCACGGTGAAACTTCATCTTGGTTGTGGTGAACTTGCCTATTGCCCTCATTAACTTGTACTCTTGGTCTTCATTCCTTAGCCCTAATTCTTGAATCTCCTACAATGAAAAATAGTAGCTTACAGTATCAATTGTTCTAAAAATCAATTTAGTGCAATTACTAATTATTTGTGACAATTTACCCTCAAACTACATTAAATCAAAACAAGCATTTATGAGTTAAATTAAGCACAAAATCTGAAAATAAGAGCCAAGAAGTATAATAAAAGCCATGAAATTGTCACCAATTGATATACAAAACTTGGGTTTAATCACTCATAATTTGCACATGAGCTACCAATTTATGGTTTCCACCATCATTCTTCTTCATTTTCTTTCACCTTTTCCTTCGCGATTTTTCCTTTTTTTGATGAACCCTTGTGAGCATCAATATGCTCCAGTTGTCCTCAAGACTCAATTCTTTTAATGATGGCCATAAGTAGGGGATAACTTTTTTCATTCTTAGATATAGTGAAGTTTATCCACTTATCACCTAACCTCAAAGTCAATTCACCCCTATCAGTGTCAATAATTGAGCAAGAAGTGGCCAAAAATGGTTGTCCAAAGACCATTGGTGTTTCCACTTCTTCTTTTATATCCAAAATAAAAAAGCCTATAGAAAAGGTAAATTTTTCAACTTGAACCTGCACATCTTCAATTATATCTTTTGGCCGATGAACTGATCTGTCCACTGTCTTCATAAGCATCTTAATGGGTACTATCTTTCCTACCCCCAATTTTTTAATTAAAGTAAAAGGCATCATATTTATGCTTACCCCCAAATCAGCAAATTCCCTATCTATTTTAACATCACTAATATTGGGGATGTAAAAATCTCCTAGATTGTCCTTCTTTTGTGCTATGTTGGGGTTTCTTTCCTTTACCAATTCCTTTTCTACCTTCTCTAACATTGATTCCATTAGTCTGAGTCACGTCTTCAATTATTCTATTATGTCCATAAAGTTATTTAGTTTAACATTTAGTTTAATGTCTTTCGACTTCCTCATTGCCTTAATCAGATATGGAATCAGAGGCTGGTACTTTTTCATTTCAAGCAGATTGTACTTGGCTAGTAGGGAATTTTCCTTATTCTTCTGGCCTTCTATTTTCCCTTTGTCCCTAATTGTAATTAAATTTCATTGTGCTAGAATAAGGTAAGGAATTTCATATTGAAGCTCCTCAATTGATTTCAATTCAACTTTTTCCTTCTCTTTTTCTCTATCTTCTCTCGTTTAGTTAAGCTTCTCCTCATTGGTCTGGGTGATAACCATGATTCTTTCCTTTAGGTTGGACTTTATGTTACTTAGGAGGGTTCTTGCATTTCAGGTCGACAGCGCTGCTGCCAGTTAGTCTACTTGGACTCCCAGGTTGTGTAATAAGGAGGCATGATTCTTTGTTACTTGCTGGATCTTGCCTTCAAGACACTTATGTGCATCCTCCATACCTCCAATTTTTTTTGAAATCTTGTGTAATTTGAAGTCCATTGTTTTCAACTACTCTTGTTGGAAACCAAATGGTCCTCGAAGTCTGAATTAGCCTCCCGCATTGTTCGACCAAGAGAAGATTGGGTAATTCTTCCACCCAGGATTGTACATATTGGAGTAACGGTTTGTCCCCCTCGTTGACCATATTATGCTATCATTTAATTCATTTGTTCTGGCTCAAGACTCTTCATCAAGAAACAATCAATGGTATCATGGTCCATTTATCCATATGGCTAACAGTTCAACTGAACCACTTTCACAGAAGCTAAGGAAGAGGCTTTCATATTGTTTAGCTATTGAGTTAGATTGTTGATAGTCACAGGTTATCTACTCTACTCATTTGTCTATAAGCGACTGCAGCTAGCCATCTCCTCTAACAACTCTTCAGCTTCATCCACCGGCTTCCTCATTAACAATCCTCCTGATACTACATCAATAGTGCCTCTCATGGGTGGATTCCCTCCATTATAGAATGTTTGCAAAAGGAATTCCTTTGGTAGATTACAGTGTGAGATCTCCTTTACAAATCTTTGTATCTCTTCCACGCTTCATAGATCAATTCCCCATCATCCTGTTGGAAGTTTTTAATCTCCTTGATGATTTTGGTTATCTTAGTGAGAAGAAAATATTTTTCCAAAAAGGCATGTACCAATTACTCCCATATAGTGATATTGGATGGGCTAAGAGAGTGATACCAAGCCTTTGCCCAATCCTTTAATGTGAATTGGAAAACCTTATCCTAACTGCATCTTTCGACATTTGATGATATCAAAAGGTATCACATATTTCAAGGAAGTTTATGATATGCACACTTGGATCCTCATTTTTCAATCCAAAGAATTGTATGTTTTGTTTCAGCATGCTCAATAGAGCGGGTTTTATTTCAAATGAAGTCACTTGGATCGATGGCCTAGTAACATCTTGATTTGCAATATTGAATCTCGGCCTCATGAAATCTGTAAGGGTTCTTTGTTGGGCTCCTTGGTTGTCTCCGTGATTGAATTCTTGCTGATACTCTTCGACCATAGTTGCTTCTTTAGTTTCTTGTTAACGCTGATCTCTTCAAATGGCACATTCTAAATGGGCAATGTCAAGCTCTAACGTTTCAACTATCTAATTCGAACTTCTAGTAACTCTTGTATTCATGCAAGTGCAGAGATAAAAGAGTGGGAAAAAAACACCTTAAACTACAAGAATCAAACTAATCCTACACCTCCCCGATAATGATGCCAAAAACTACTTGATCATTTTGCAAGCTTTACAATTTATAGCCTTCAAAATACTGCAAGTGCAAAAGTCGTGATTTGTAGTATATAAAGGGTCGATCCCAAGAGGAAGGTAAACTAATCTAATCCTATGTTATCTAAGGCTTGAAAAAATTAATAAAACGAAAATAAAATTTGCAAAAAAAAGTAAGTATGAGAAAGTGATTATCAAGAAATTAATTCACAAGTTTAACATAAAAAGAAATTAAAATCGAGCAATACAAAAGTCAAAATAGAAATTAACCAAGAAGAGTTACTAAATTATGAGAGAGGGGATTTTTCTTTATCATTAATGCTAATCTAGTCAATTATGTGTTATTGTGGTGTCAGTTATAGACTATTGTAAGATGGATTACTCTCTCTCGAGTTATAATCATTGAACCCTAAATCATAAACCTTAATTGAATTATGAAATTTGCAATCTCTCAATTAACAAAATACCCACAACTCTAATTAGATCTTAGCACTCTAATAAACTATAAGGTCTCACACGGGATCTCGATCCACACAATAATCGTTATCTTTAATCACGTGGTCGATTAGATTGCTTAACTCTTATTAATCTAACTCAATCATTTTATTTAACTCATCCTATGGTTTATTACCTAAACATGCAAGTTTCGCAATTAATTACAACACCCAATCAAAATAACACAAAAATTTAACTAACTAACACAATTCTAACCTAAACACGCACTAAACAATCAAATTAACAACTAAACACACACCAAACTACCTACTAAAGGATGACGCAATGTACAACTATCAGTATATGTCATGAAGGTGACACATAAACAAAAGACAATGAGACTGACATCGATGTTTTAGTCTGATAAAACTCAAAATCTCACTGATTTTTGTCTATCACTAGCTACTACTTTTCAAAAGATCATGCATATTGACCAATCACAATGCAAAATTACATGCTAAGTTGTTATGTATTTTTCTAGTCAATTCATATTCTAATAATGACTATATAATCCTATATGCAATAGAAAAAGAGAAAATGTTTCTATTTTGTTTTATTCTCTCTCTTATTTCATTGAAAACTTAAAAATAAGTTAAAACAAACAACTTAAAAACATACATGCATATAAGAAAGGAATGTGAAAATGTAAAGAAAAAGAAATAAACTTCCTTTAGATTGGCTCTCAGAAGCGGCTTTGTTTAGTGTCATTAGAGTGTCATTGGCTCAATTCCTTTCGTTCTACTCGCATGACAAAATTATGATCTTTGGGTGTCATAGTTTATGCTTCCTCCACATGAGGTTGTTCAAAATAGGGCCTAAGTTGACAATCATTCACCTCCAGCATCTTCCCTATCTTCAAATTCTTAATCTCTACCGAGTCCGTACATTTTGGAAAAATCTCAAATGTCTCTTCACCTTTTTCTTCTTCATTCACGTTCTCCAATATGCTATCTCAGTACTTACCTTTGAGTTAAATGATGTATCGTTTTCTACTTCAAGCTCCGTCTCCACTTCTTCTTCTACACAAGCAATTCCTTGAGTAATTCTCTCAGGATGCTCAAGCTCCTCTTCACTTTGTAAGATCTTTGCACTAATGTCTCTTAGGTACACCTAGGGTTGTTATGGCTGCTCCTCTTCACTTTATGATGCTAGGTGGTCAAGATCTTTTGTCATCTGACCCATTTGGCTTGCCATGTCCTAGAGTCTAGACATTGTATCTTGGAATACTTGAATCATATCCTCCTAGAACTTTTGTACACTGTGTTGAATACCTTATTGAAGTTGAATATTATTAACAGTCATAATATTAAGCAAGTCTTCCAAAGATGTACCTAAGTCGTGATAAGAAGCTTCTGGTCTATATGGAAATTGCTCGGTGTCCTATATACTATTAAGGAAGTAATTATGTTGATTATCCCATCCATAACTGAAGTTATTATGATCATTCCAATCTGACTTATAAGATTAGGAATATGAGTTATAAAAGAAACTACTTCCTACCATGTATTTTTCAATTTTTTAATACATAAACATTAAAAAAAGTAAAAAGATCAAAAAATAACTGAAAAGAAACTAATTATAAACAAAACACGAATTAAAATAAAAAAACTAAAGCATCACACTCCTTTGCAACGGTGCTAAAATTGACGTAGCATGTTGTAACAATACTTAAAATAACTAGACCTACGACTATAGCATTGTGAGTCTAAGTCAATCCCATAGAGAGTATATGTAAAGATTTTGAAGTGAAATCAATCAGTGTTTAGGTTTTGGATGGGGTTTGTTGGTTTTCAAATAAGAAAATAAAATGAAAGTAAACTAACTAAAACAAACTAAAAGAAACATTCAAAAATGATGAAAAGTGAAGATTACACTAAGGACCTGTCATTGATTCAATCTAGGTCTACACACAATTAAACATATTTGACTGAATTGATGTTCTCATACCTCTCCTAGCAACTATTAACCATAGGTTAATAATAAGCTCTGTTAACCCTAGTTTTTCCTTAGATCGTGTTTAACTAAAAGACGCTCGTTAATTAAACCTAGCCATCAAACAACCTAGGATAAGCTCTCTAGATTCAATTGGAAAGCTGCCTTACAAGTTAGGAAAATAGATCAATCAAAGGAACAACCACATATGCTTGGGTAATTTAACATAGGTTATGTTATCCCTAATGATTACAAACCATTAGTTGCCATAAATGAATCTCAACATAACAATTACAGATTATATTGAAATTCTAACAATGAGTTCATACATAAACAATCTAACGATAACTAGAGTAATGATCATTCATACATGATGACCCCAATCCATAAGCATAGGACAACATAATTAATCCCTAAAGAGAAAAGAACAACAAAAATATGAAAGAAATGTTTGACTAGGTTCTTCAGCATCGATATCACCTCCTAACTAGTGTCGAGAAGCTGGCCCTCAATGGGCCTCTAAAGGAATGGAGCTTTTCCCCTTCTATTCTTCAAAATCGAGAGCTTACACCCTAAAAATGGAAACCATAATGAAAACATAAACCTTTGATCCCACTCTACTATTGCAATATATTCTTTTTATACTTAAAAACGTAGAGTTTTCTAGGTGAGGTAGCAGTATGTCATGGGCATGACATGATGGCATAGGATATGAGACATATCTCATGCCATGACAAAGCTATTCTTCATTCTTTTTAGTGCTTTCTTGTCTCATATTCATTATAATCCTTCTTCTTCTTGTTCCATAAAGACAACTGAGTATGAATCTTCAAAAAATGGCTCAAATATAGTGCTCACTTTAGCTCCTTCTATTCCAAATTGTACGTAAAACCAAATATGAATTAAGGTGAATGTCTTAAGCATTTGATAACATTAATCACTAGGTGTTTTTTAATAAATGTATAATCAATTAAGCACATATCAATTTCACCCACACTTAGTTTTTAACCATCCTCGGGCAAAACATCATAATCAAAAGCATAGACCCAAAAACATTTACTCATTTCTATATGTTCGAAGAATATATAGTCATAAGCAAAGATGAATAACTTTCAAAAACCATAGCAAGAAATCAACATTCAATGCTTCTATTTATGATCAATCAGCATTAATCACCTTTAGAAGCTAAGCAATTTAGAGGTAGACTTTAAAAATGTATTTACATAAGATAGATTCACAGATGCACTCAAATACCATTCATAATCAAGAGATTCTACAACTTTACATATCATTTCATTTCTCCACCAATAAAAGTCACATGCATAATCATGAATCAAAAGACTTTTCAAGGTTGTAATATGGGTAAGGGTAAGGTGAGATGTATTTGGGTAAAGTATCATAAAAGTCATCAAGCTAGTGAAACAAGAAAAATACTCAATATTCCATCAAGCGTAAAAACCAACATTCACTCACAATTGTGTTCATCAACTATGATGAATGCAAAAACTATGTTTTCCAACTTAAATTCAAGCTCTCACATCATAAACCACATAAAGCATAACCAAATAGAAGGAATCATTTATACAATTGATGACAATACATTGAAACTACAAGGAGTGATCCTTTAAAGCCACATCTACCTTATATGCATCATATTCAAATAACCCACTCCCTACAACTTTACGAGGAGGCATTAATCATAAATAAGTTTTCAAAACAAATGTATTTCCTCCTTCATATTTTTTTAGAACATTTTTCTACTTTTCCCTTTTTTCTTTTTTCTTTTTTATTTCTTTTCTTTTCATTTAAAAATTGAAAGAAGTTATATCAATATGAAAATTTCATTAATAAGATAAAAAAATAGCATCCCAATAATTATAACCATCCCATATATATGCACACCCTTACATTTATACTCTTGTACATCCATAATCATTTACAATCAATAAATGCTCCACTAGCTTTAAGGCTTGGGTAGGACATTTTGTTAAGGTTAAAGTATATATTATGGTTAGAACAAAAAGAAAGGTTAATAAAGCTCAATGGGGCTTAATAAAGAGAAAATTTGTATCTAGTTTATAAAAGGAAATAATGCCTATATCATTTCCATGTTAATGCAAGTGATAAAAATTTGATCTTGAATAGAAAATCAAAGCAAATTCAGGATGTACATGTCATGAAGGTTACACATAAACAAAAGACAATTAGACTTATATGGATGTATCAATTTAATAAGGCTCAAAATCTCATTGGCTTTTCTCTACCACTAATTACTACTTTTGTAAAGATAATGAAGTTGACCAACCATAAGAACAAAAATACATGCTAAAGTTGTCATGAATTTTTATAGTCAATTCACTCTCTAATCATGACTATATAATCCTAGAAGCAATAGGAAAAAGCGAAATTGTTTGTTTGATGATCATTCACGTATATTGGCTTCCCCATCTTCAAATTTCCAATCTCAACTGAGTCAATGCATTCTAGAAATATCTCAAATATCTCTTTACCTTTTTCCTCTTCATTCAATTTCTCTAACCTACTAGGTAAAGGTAAAGAGTCAATCTTAACAATAATTAAGAACTCAGTATTTACCTTTGAGCTAAAAATGAATCCTTTTCTGCTTCAAGCTCCTATTCAACTTCTTCTTCACAAGCAATTCCTTAAGTGGAGCTCTCAAGATTCTCAAGCTCTTTTCCACTCCTTAAGGTTTCCATATTAATGTTACTTGGGTACACCTCAGATTGATATGGTTACATCTCTTCTCTTTGTGATCCTAGGAGGTCGAGAGTTTCCATCATCTGACCCATTTGGCTTACCAAGTTCTAGATTCTAGAACTTGTTTCCTAATGGAATTGTAGTATACCCTGTTGAAGTTACTACTATATACTCTGTTGAAATTGAAGATTGTTAGTAATAAAAGCGTTGACAAAGTCATCAAAAGATGTACTTGAACTGTAATAGGAAGCTATTGGTCTATATGAAGATTGTTGTGTGTTCTACAAACTATCGAGGAAGTAATTATGTTGATTATCCCATCCATAATTAAAGTTTGTATGATCACTCCAAACATGGTTACAATATTGGGAATATCAGTTATAGAAAAAATTACTTCTGTTCGTGTAATTTTAATTTATTTTAACATTAAACAAGAAGTGAAAATAATAAGAAATAAATGTAAAAACTAATTATGAACAAATATATACAAAGCACTAATTAAAATAAAGAACAAAAAACTAAAGCATAAAGCTTCTAGGCAATGGTGCCAAAATTGACGTAGCGCACCGTAACACTACTCAAAATAACTAGACCTACAACTATAGCAGTGGTGAGTTTAGGTTGATCCCACAGAGAGTATTTGATTGGCTTTTTATTATAAAAAGATTTAATGTTTAGGTTTGGGGGGGGAGGGGGAGTTTTTTTATTTTCAAATAAGAAAATAAAAAGAAAATAAACTAATGAAAACAAATTAAAGAAAACATTGAAAAGTGATGAACAAGTTAGGGACCTAATCATTAGGTCATCTCAGCCTACACATAATTAAATATACTTTATTGGATTGTTGTTCTCTTACCTTTCCTAGCAATTATTAATCGTAGGTTAACGATAAACTCTATTAACCTCGATTTTCCCTAAGGTCGCGTTTAACTAAGAGATGCTCGTTAATTAAACCTATCCATCGAACAACTAGGATAAGCTCTCTAGATTTAATTGGACAACCATATTACAAGTTAAAAAATAGATTAATTTAAGGCAACAACTATATACGCTCGGGTCATTTAACCTAGGTTATGTTATCCTTAACAATGACACCAATTGGAAATATAATAATTATGGATTGTATCCCTAATGATCTGACACTATTATTTGCCATAAACAAATCTCAATATAACAATTACCGATTATATTGAAGACTTTGGCAATGGCTTTGTAATGAAACAATCCAATGAACACATTAAGATCATTTTAACACAATACCTAAACAATAAACATAAGATAACATAATCAATCCCCAAAGAGAGAAAGAAAAAAAGAAAATGGTGAAAGTTATGCTTAACTGGGTTCCTCGACGTTGAGGTCACCTCCAAATCAGCATCAGGATGTTTAGAACTTCATAGGTGTCTCCAAAGATGAGAGCTTTTGCTGCCCTCTTCTCTTCTAGCCCGAGACCGCTCAAAACGATTCACAAACCTTACATATCTTTTGTCTTCACGAAACAATATTTTTATACTAAAAACTAGGTTTTTGAGATAGCTGGATATTACTCACGAGTGTGCATGATGGCTCGCGGGCATGAACAACCTCTTTGAAGGCTCACAACCATGAGCCTCCTTTGCATGGGCATGACACAAATGGTTGTCAAACCCATGACAAATTTGTCAAGGTCATGACATGTATGTCAAGCAGTGTACTATTTTCTACACTCTTCATTCTTGATGTTTTCAACATATATTCTTCATTTTATGCATTTTATTGTCTCCTCTTGCTCTAATCCTTCTCCTTGTTTCTCCATTAAGAAAAGTGAGTGTGAATCTCAAGAAGACGACTCAAAGAATGTGCTTTCAACTCACTGTAGCTCTTACACTTTTGAATTATACCTAAAATCAATATGATCTAAACCAAATATCTTAAGCATTTCATAGCATTAATCACTATTTGTTATGGACTAAATATATAATCAATTAAGCCGATATCACTCCTCTCCTCTTCATTATAAGGCTTTGTTTGTTGATCAACAGTTTTAATAATCTTTGCTTCTTTGCCAACTTAGTTCTTTGTTTCTTGTTAGGAATTTTTCTTTAGAAGATCTAAATCATCTTCAATCTTAAAAACTTTCCTTGTTGCTTTATGAATTCGCTTTTATGGAGATTTGTTAAGGCCCTAATTTTAGGTAACTGAAACCTTATCCTTATTAAAATTGTTTCATCGACCATTAGCACAACATTAGGTAGCCTTTAATTTGATTCAACCAATATATAGACCCTAAGATAATTCATTCATGCAGTAGCTTCATCTAAAAAAAGATGTTTGCTTATGAAGCTATTCAGTTGGCTTAACCCTTTAGTCATCCAATATTCGAGGGCAATATGGTGTATATTTAACTAGATGAGGATGCTCTTATACATGATATTAACCAATTTGAAGTTTAGTTTCCAAGCTTGAAAATTTTTGATTTAAAGTTAAAATGTCGTGTACTTGATTCTAATACCGTTTGAGCTTAAGAAGAGGATTTTAATTTAAAGAGGAAAACTTCCTCATCATTTAGGAGTACCTTAGACAACCCATGGATTCTCTTCACAAATGGTTAGATTGAGGGCCTCTTGTCTAAAAAGTATCCTAATAGCATCACTTCCTATTTGGCAATAGCCTCTTATAAAATGTCAATATAAAGGGTTGCAATGGTTTTTTCATATGAGGTAGAAGGGGGACAAAAATGTAGCTTTAATATTTCATTTAGTTATATGTTTATTTCTCATAAATTCATTAGTACATCTGATGAAATATAAGAGTCATCCTTGTATGAATTGTTATTACATCCACTACATCATATGTATAAGATTTAACGTTTCAATGCTGTCATAATTTTTTCATCAAAAGTTAATTTGGTTACTCTTTAACCCAACAATCCATACTATTTATAACTAAAAGGATACATATATCCTTGCATGAAATTTTAAGATTCTCGTTATTTTGAGTAAACCAACATGGTATAAGAAAATATTGTTGTTAAGCCCAAATGACTTTACTTAGATATGATTTTGATGTATAACAAAGAGTATCAATAAAAAGAAAAGCAATACAGATGAAGTGAGACAGATAGAC
>JANIJH010003510.1:0-12900 GCA_024520975.1 Erythroxylum areolatum | reverse complement strand
TTGAATTTTCAATTTGGAAAAATTAAACCCCGTTTCCTATTTTATTCGTTTCTCCTCCGTTCGACCTCCGATTTTCATGATTTTCGAAGCGTTGGATTTCTAAAAAATTTTATACCCCTTTTTAGTAACATGGGAGTGTCGGGTTTTGGGTCGAAATTCACGGATAATATTGAAGAGAGTCAATTACGTGACGATTTCAAATGTATTTCCGTTTTCGGAGGATTTTGTGAGCTATAGAGATCCGATTGAAGCGGTTTCTGATTCTAATTAACCCAGAGATATGGTTTTTCATTTTAGCTTAGGGATCGGATTTTGTTATGGGCCCTAAGTAAATCAATTTTATTGGAGGATATTTAGGGCGAATTTATCAAGTTTTGTTCGGATGACGTTAAATTAAGTTCGTTTTGAGGTTTCTTTCGTGGTGAGGAATTCCTCCCTCGTGAGATGCGCATCCAGATGTCACGTAGGACGTCGGGCACGCGACTCACCAGGGAGGGGTTCCAACAAGGCCCAAGTCCTTAAGTGACTCAATAAAGGCACTCGACCAGTCCACAACTCCCTAGGTGCTTTAGGCATCGATTTTGATGGAGCAAAGTTAAGAAGATATGTTGTCGTTTGTATGGCATATCCCTAGAACAATTCTGGAAGGCTAGTATAAGACATCATTGATCTTACTATTTCCAATAGAATCCTATTTCTCCTCTTAGCTACACCATTTTTTTGAGGTGTTTGAGAAGCTGAAAAATTGGAAACTATTCCATTGTCAATTAAATATTGTTGGAACTCTCCAGATAAGTACTCACCACCTCCATCCGATCGAAGTTGTTTTAATGGGCCTAGCTGCTTCTCAGCTTTAGCTTTGAATTCTTTGAACTTTTTAAAGGATTCACTCTTTTTATGCATGAAATACTAATAGTCATGTCTAGAGTAATCATCTATAAAGGTTATGAAGTATTCATAACCTCCTCTAGCTTATGCGTTCATGGCCCCACACACATCAGTATGTACCAGGGCCAACATTGATTCAAATCTATTTCCTTTGGAAGGAATGAGGCCTTGGTCATTTTTGCTTCAATACAAGATTCACAGGTAGGTAATGGATCATTATCTAAGCCCATAAGGATCCCATCCTTTACTAACCTATCAAGTCTTTTCTAATTGATATGACCCATTCTTAAGTGCTACATATATTTTGAATTAATGCTAGAGACATTGGATCTTGGTTTTATAAATTCTGTAATATTTAGTGAGTCATTCATAGGTTCTATAAAGAACAATCCTTGTTTAATTATCACATCATAAATAAAATCCTTATTTTCGTATATTGAAACAGTGTTTTCAAAATATAAGGAATAACTAGATTTTATTAGACAAAAAACTAGAAATCATGTTCCTTACAATCATTGGCATGTAATAAACATCCTCCAAATATAATCTATGACCATTAGGAAAGTCCAAGATAACTAATCCCACTGATTCTGCTGAAACATAGGATCCATCTGCTATCTTGACTTTAAACTAACTTTTACGTAGTCTTTTCCTTTGCTGAAACCCCTGCAAAGAATTGCAAACATGGTTAGTGACTCCTAAATCTAATATCCAAGAATCAGATAAATCTACCACATTTGCAGTTCCTAACAAACTTAGGAAACCCATACCTTATTTTCTTTTGAGGGACTTAAGGTAGACTAGACAGTTTCTTTTCCAGTGGCCTATCTCATCACAGTGGAAACATTTTTCCTTGGTGTTCTCTTGGGCCTTTTTTTCATGGGTTGGGCCTTGACCCCTATTTGGGCCTTCTTTTTCATTTAGCCCTTCTTCTTTTGCTTGCCCTTACCCTTGGGCTTAGAAGTTGCTACATGAGCTTCTGACCTATGAGCCTTGATATTTAATATCTCCTCAGTACTCTGGAGGGTATTTATCAACTCACTCTAGGTATAATCTTTGCTATTGAGCTCATAGTCTAACTTAAATTGCTGAAAGAAGAGTTTAAGCTATTGATGATCATAATCATCTGCGTATCTGCATCCATATCCGGCCCAAGCATCTAAGCCTTAGTAACCATAAAGATTACCATAAGCATGTAATCTTGCGATTCACTAGGTTTTTGTTTGAGATTGTGAAAGGTTTGGATAACTTTCACCCTTACAGAGCTAGTCCTCACACCAAACATCTCATGTAGGTGATGAACCATTACATTAGCAGTTTTTGTACAAGCAAATTGCTTTTGCAACATACCACTCACAGAAGTTAGAATATAACACTTAGTAGTCTTATCAGCATTCTGCCAACGCTCATGTTGTTGGACTAGCTCAGGAGTTGAATCTCCACTTGGAGGTATAGGCTCATTTTCAATTAATACCCATGAAATTAATAATAATAATAATAATAATAATATTATTATTATTATTATTATTATTATTATTATTACAACTCCTATTTTATTTTACTATCGGGGGTGGGGGGTTTATTTAGTTTATGTTTTTAAAGTTTACGTAAGATTAGTATAGGTGGGTAACGTAGAGACTCGAGTCGAGAGGCTGCCTTCAAATAGAGCAGTTGAAATCCGTGCAAATGGGTTGGTAAACATGGCTTGCAAAAGTAAGGACGATGATGATTTAATGAGGATAGGTTCTTGGAATGTTGGGAGCCTCACGGGAAAGTCCTTAGAATTGGTAGCAATTTTAGATAAGTATCGGATACAAATAGCGTGCATTCAGGAGACTAAGTGGGCAGGAGCTAAAGTAAAGGAGATAGGGGGATTCAAATTATGGTACTTGGGAAGTATGCGGAAGCAGAATGGGTTAGGTATCTTAGTGGACAAGAGGCTTATGGACAGAGTAGTGGGAATCACAAGGTAAATGATAGGATAATGGTGGCAAAAATTGTTTTAGGCAGTGTGCTTCTCAATGTAGTATATGCGTATGCACCTCAAGCTGGCGCATATGAACACCAAAAATGTACTTTCTGGGAGACGCTGGGGGGAGTGCTTATTCAAATCTCTAATACTGAGCAGATCGTTCTAGGGGATTTTAATGGGCATATAGGGGCAAATTCAGATGGTTATATAGGAACTCATAGAGGCTTCAGATACGACACTAGAAATGATAGTGGAGTTGATTTATTAGACATGGCCATAGCATATGAGTTAATAATAGTAAATTCCTTCTTTAAGAAACGTTTCAGAGTTGTACTACCAAGACGCAAATTGATTATCTCCTTGTCAGGACAAGTACCCGATCCTGATGCAAAGATTGCAAAGTATCCCTGCCACATGTCTTTCAACTCAACATAGATTGTTAGTTTTGGATTTCAGAATTAGGGGATGGAGGGCACAACAATTTACCAAGTTAGGCCGCAGAATCTGATGGGGAAGACTCAAGGGGGCAATGGCGGAGCTTTTTAGGACTCAGGTCAGGAATAATGCAACATGGGTTATGAGTGAGGATGCAAATCGGATGTGGCAGGGAGTAGCCCCCGTAGTGAGAGAGATAGTCAAGAGACTCCTAGGTGTATCTAAAGGGCAAGGGGAGGCGAATGGAATCCTTGTGGTGGTCAAATGAGGTCCAGGGGACGGTCAAGGAGAAAAAGGGAGCTTTTAAAGATTTGCTGGCAAGTGAAATAGAGGCGGAGCATATTATAAATAGAGTAAGGTATAAACTGGCGAAATAGAAGGCGAAGAAGACAATCGCAATGGTTAAAGGAAAAGCTTATGAGAAGATGTACGAGGATTTGAATACGGTCAAAGGAGCACAGAGAATTTTTGAGAGATAGGACACGTAAGACGACGGATATCAACAAAGTCTACTGTATACGTGACGAGGAAGAACAAGTACTACAAACGCCCAAGCCATCAAACGGGGGTGGAAGAGATACTTCCATGGCCTATATAACGAAGACATTTTGGTCAACATAGCGTTAGGGGAACCCCCTAGGTTGGGACAATGTCTTAACAGGTACTCATGGGGAAAAATCGCGAGGGGAGAAATTGCAAAAGTTTTGAGGGGGATGGGGAACGGAAGGGCAGTAGGACCGGATGGCATTCCTATCGAGGTATGGAAGCAAGTAGGGGCTGTAGGTATTGAGTGGTTAGCTCAGCTCTTTAATGTGATCCTAGAGTCATCCATGATGTTGGATGAATGGAGATTGAGTTGGTTAATCCCTTTGTACAAGGCCAAAGGAGACATACATCAATGCCAAAACTATCGACACATGAAGCTGTGGGAGAAGGTAACTGAAAAGATAATCCAAAGAATTGCTTCGATATCGATTAATCAATTCAGGTTTATGCCCGGTAGGTCCATGACAGAAGCACTTCATCTGCTTCGGCGACTAATGAAATGCTACAAGGAACGACAACGAGATTTGCATTTATTTTTTGTAGATTTGGAGAAGGTGTATGATAGGGTTCCTAGAGAACTCATATGGTGGTGTTTACAGCCATAAGGCATTCCTACGCCGTATATTCGAGTGATTAGGGATATGTATGAAGGAGCACTGACTAGTGTTAGGACTGTAGGAGGCAATACAGAAGCGTTCTCTATTGGTGTTGGCCTACACCAAGGCTCAGCTTTAAGTCCTTTTTTATTCACTTTAGTGTTAGATGAACTGACCAAACATATACAAGAGAAGATCCCATGGTGTATGTTATTTGCTGACGATATTATCCTGGTTGATGAGACTAAGGTGGGGGTCAATGCCAAGTTAGAACGTTGGAGACAAGCGTTAGAGTCGAAAGGTTTTAAAATGAGTAGGTCCAAGATGGAGTATTTAGAATGTCATTTCTCAGGTAGTCAGATGGTACAACAGACGGAGGTAGTGATTGGCACTGACGTCATACCACAGAAATCAAATTTCAAATACCTCGGATCCATCATTCAGAGAGATGGAAATATTCGCGATATATTACATCATATTAGATCTGGGTAGATCAAATGGCAAAGTGCATCAGGTATTTTATGTGATAAAAAGTTCCTTATAAAACTCAAAGGGAGGTTTTATAAAATGGCGATTCGGCCCACCTTGCTTTATGGGGCAGAATGTTGGTTGCCTAATCGTAGACATATGAGATAGTTGGTGGTAACAGAAATGCGTCTGTTTAGATGGATGTGTGGCATTACCATAAGAGATAGGATTTGAAGTCGAGTAGTGATAGAAAGACTACAGGTGGCAAGTATTGCTGACAAGTTGAGAGAGACAAGGCTTAGGTGGTTTGGCCATGTGCGCAGAATGCTCTCTGATGCTCCAGTATGGCGCAGTGAGTTAATAGACCTGAGTGGCTACAAGAGGAGGAGAGGAAGGCCTTACAAGACATGGAGAGAAGTGATTAAAAAAGATATGTCAGAGTTGGCCCTCACTGAGGTAGTTGCTAGAAGTACGAAAGTCTGACGTAATAGGATAAGGGTAAATGGCACATATATCACATAGGAAGTTCAACCGAATGCTGGAGAAAGATTCCCGCGATGGTTGCCTAAACCATAGGATAGTCATTATCCTCAGGGCCGATCCGTGAAGACACCTAGTGCAATTAGCGACAAAAAGAGCCGATCTCTACAAAGTGTAAGGTCCGGACATATCAAGTTTTACATCAGTTTTTTTCCTTATTTCTTCTGTTTCCTACATCATTATTTTGCATGTCATATCTATATGTGGGTCTACCAGAAACAACCTCTCTATTATGTAGGAGTAAAGCTGCGTACTATATGACCTCCCCAGACCCCGCTTCACTGCAGAATTTCAGACTGGATACGATGATGATGATATTATAATCAGTCAATTAATTATATATATTATATTTAATAAAAAAGAAAAGTATAAGCACTAATTCTATTTAATTAATTAATGAATGGATTAATTATATTTTAGTAAATCAATGCTTAATTATTTATTTATTTATTTATTTAATAATATATTAGTCAATATTAATTATAACTAAATTAGATTAACAGTTAATGATTAAGAATTAATTTATAAATAAAGTATAATTTAATAAATCATTTTTATAAATAAATAATTTTAACTAACTTATTATATTCTAATTATAAATAAATGTAATTTATAAATAATTATAAATAAATAATTTTAACTAATTTATAAATAAATAATTTTACCTAATAATAAATAATTTATTATATTCTAATTACCATTATTAACCAAGAATCACATTTTTATAAATAAATAATTTAATTAATTTTAACTAATTGATAATATTTTAATTATGTGAAATTATGTTTTCATTTACTTTATAATTAAATTACTTAAAGATGTTTTAAGAATACGTAATTAAAAAAGAAAAAATATTTCAGATGCATTAATAATAACATAAGTAATAATTACGTTTTAATAATAAACAATTAATTAATTAATAAGATTTCAATAAATCAATTATTTAATTACATGTTGATGATTACGAATTATATTTTAATTAATTTTATTTAATTAAGAAATTAAAAAATAGATTTTTTCACATCCGTGACACTTAAGTCACGTCTGTGACTATTATAATAATAAACTTTCATTTTTTCAAGTAACTAATTAATTAATTATTTTGTTATTAATAAATAACATGTTATAATCACTCAATTAATTATATATATTATATTTAATAAAAAATAAAAATATAAGCACTAATTCTATTTAATTAATTAATGAATAGATTAATTATATTTTAGTAAATCAATGCTTAATTAACTATTTATTTATTAAAAATTTTATAAAATTGTATAGGTGCTAATTGTCCATAAAAAGGAAAGAACATGCAAGTCACAACTGTGCATGGTAGTCACGCCTCTAAATATTGAGTCATAGGCGTGAGTACTTACCTACATATATACATCAATTAATTAATAATTATTATAACTAAATTAGATTAACAGTTAATGATTAATAATTAATTTGTAAACAAAGTATAATTTAATAAATCATTTGATTTATTATATTCTAATTAACATTATTAATCAAGTATCACATTTTATAAATAAATAATTTAATTATTTTTAGCTAATTGATAATATTTTAATCACATGAAATTATATTTTAATTTACTTTATTATTCAATTAATTAAAGATATTTTAATAATACGTAATTAAAAAGAGGAAAATATTTCAGATGCATTAATAATAACATAAGTAATAATTATGTGTGAATAATCAATAATTAATTAATTAATTAATAAGATTTTAATAAATCAATTATTTAATTACAAGTTGATTATTATCAATTATATCATAATTAATTTTATTTAATTACCAAATTAAAAAATAGATCTTTTCACAAGCGTGATAAGAAATTTTCACTTTATTTTAAGTAACAATTAATTAATTATTTGTTTATTAATAAATAATATATTATAATAAGTCAATTAATTATATATGTTATAATTAATGAAAAAGAAAAATATAAGCACTAATTATATTTATTTAATTAATTAATTAATCGATTAATTATATTTTAGTAAATTAATGCTTAATTAATTATTTATTTATTAAAAAGTTTATAAAATTCTATAGGTGGTAATTGCCCATAAAAAGGAAAGAACGTGCACGTCAAAATCGTACATGGCAGTCGTGCCTCTAAATATTGAGTCATAGACGTGACTACTTACCTACATATATACATCAATTAATTAATAATATATTAATCAATGTTAATTATAATTAAATTAGATTAACAGTTAATGATTAATGATTAATTTATAAATAAATTATAATTTAATAAATTATTTAATTTATTATATTCTAACTACCATTATTAATCCAATCACACAATTTCATAACTAAATATATTAATAATTTTAAACTAATTGGTAATATTTTAATTTACTTCATATTAAATTAATTAAAGATATTTTAAGAATACAAAATTAAAAAAGAGAAACTTATTTCAGATGCATTAATAATGATATAAGTAATAATTACATGTTAACAATCAATAATTAATTAATTAAAAATATTTAAATAAATCAATTATTTAATTACATGGTATTGATTACGAATTATATTTTATTTAATTTTATTTAATTAAGAAATTAAAAAATAGATCTTTTCACAGCCGTGACAGATAAGTCACGCCTGTGACTCTTATAATAATAATTTTTTATTTTATTTTAAGTAACTAATTAATTAATTATTTGGTTATTATTAAATAATATATTATAATAAGTCAATTAATTATATATGTTCAAATTAACAAAAAAATTAAGTACTAATTCTATTTATTTAATTAATGAGTCGATTAATTATATTTTAGTAAATCAATGCTTAATTAATTATTTATTTATTAAAAAGTTTATAAAATTAACTAGGTTGTAATTGTCTATAAAAAGGAAAGAACATGCACATCACGATTGTGCATGGTAGTCGCGCCTCTAAATATTTAGTTATATGCGTGACTACTTACCTACCTATATACATCAATTAATTAATAATATATTAATCAATATTAATTATAATTAAATTAGATTAACAATTAATTATTAATAATTAATTTATAAAAAATTTTAATTTAATAAATCATTTAATTTATTATATTCGAACTACCATTATTAATCCAGTATCACATTTTCCTAACTAAATATATTAATTATTTTAAACAAATTGATAATATTTTAATTACATGAAATTATATTTTAATTTACTTTATATTAAATTAATTAAAGATATTTTAAGAATACACAATTAAAAAAGAGAAAAATATTTCAGATGCATTAATAATAACATAAGTAATAATTACCTGTTAACAATCAATAATTAATTAATTAATTAATTAATTGAAAAATTTTAGATAAATCAATTATTTAATTACATGGTGTTGATTACGAATTATATTTTAATTAATTTTATTTAATTAGAAAATTAAAAATTAGAACTTTTCAAAGCCGTGACACTTAAGTCATGCCTGTGATTCTTATAATAATAAATTTTTATTTTATTTTAAGTCACTAATTAATTAATTATTCATTAACTAGTAAATAATATATTATAATCAATCAATTAATTATATAGATTGTATTTAATAAAAAAGAAAAATATAAGAACTAATTCTATTTAATCAATTAATGAATACATCAATTAAATTTTAGTAAATCAATGCTTAATTAATTATTTTTTATTAAAAAGTTTATAAAAATATATAGGTTGTAATTACCTGTAAAAAGGAAAGAATATGCACGTCGCAGCCGTACATGGCAGTCACACCTCTAAATATTGAGTCATAGGCGTGAGTACTTACCTACATATATAGATCAATTAATTAATAATATATTATTCAATATTAATTATAACTGAATTAGATTAACAGTTAATGATTAATAATCAATTTGTAAATAACGTATAATTTAATAAATCATTTAATTTATTACATTCTAATTAACATTATTAATCAAGTATCACATTTTATAAATATATAATTTAATTATTTTTAACTAATTGATAATATTGTAATTACATGAAATTATAATTTAATTTACTTTATTATTAAATTAATTAAAGATATTTTAATAATACATAATTAAAAAGAGAAAAATATTTCAGATGCATTAATAATAACATAAGTAATAATCAAGTGATAATAATCAATAATTAATTAAGTAATTAATAAGATTTCAATAAATCAATTAATTAATTACATGTTAATTATTATCAATTATGTTTTAATTAATTTTATTTAATTAACAAACTAAAAAATAGATCTTTCCACCGGTGCGATAATAAATTTTTATTTTATTTTAAGTAACTAATTAATTAATTATTTTTTTAATAAATAATATATTATAATAAGTCAATTAATTATATATGTTATAATTAATAAAAAAGAAAAATATAAGCACTAATTCTATTTAATTAATTAACGCATCGATTAGTTACATTTTAGTAAATCAATGCTTAATTAATTATTTATTTATTAAAAAGTTTATAAAATTATATAGGTGATAATTGCCCGTAAAAAGGAAAGAATATGAATGTCACAACCGTGCATGGCAGTCGTGCCTCTAAATATTGAGTGATAGGCGTGACTATTTACCTACAGATATATATCAATTAAATAACAATACATTAATCAATATTAATTATAGCTGAATTAGATTAACAGTTAATGATTAATAATTATTTTATAAATAAAGTATAATTTAATAAATCATTTAATTTATTATATTCTAACCACCATTATTAATCCAGTGTCACATTTTCATAACTAAACATATTAATTATTTTTAACTAATTGATAATATTTTAATTATATAAAATTATATTTTAATTTGCTTTATAATCAAATTAATTAAAGATATTTTAAGAATGCGCAATTAGAAAAGAGAAAAATATTTCAGATGCATTAATAATAACATAAGTAATAATTACGTGTTAACAATCAATAATTAATTAATTAATTAATTAAAATATTGAAATAAATCAATTATTTAATTACATGGTGTTGATTACGAATTATATTTTAATTAATTTTATTTAATTAAGAAATTAAAAAATAGATCTTTTCACAGTCGTGACACTTAAGTCACGTCTATGACAAATAAATTTTCATTTTATTTTAAGTAACTAATTAATTAATTATTTGGTTATTATTAAATAATATATTATAATAAGTCAATTAATTATATATGTTGTAATTAATAAAAAAGAAAAATGTAAGCACTAATTCTATTTACTTAATTAATGAATCTATTAATTATATTTTAGTAAATCAATGCTTAATTAATTATTTACTTATTAAAAAGTTTATAAAATTATATAGGTTGTAATTGCCTGTAAAAAGGAAAGATTATGCACGTCACAATCGTGCATGACAGTCGCACCTCTAAATATTGAGTCACAGGCGTGACTACTTACCTACCTATATATATCAATTAAATAATAATTTATTAATCAATATTAATTATAACTAAATTAGATTAACAGTTAATGATTAATAATTAATTTGTAAATAAAGTGTAATTTAATAAATCATTTAATTTATTATATTCTAATTACCATTATTAATAAAAAATCACATTTTTATAAATATATAATTTAATTATTTTTAAATAATTAATAATATTGTAATTACACGAAATTATATTTTAATTTACTTTATATTAAATTAATTAAAGATATTTTAAGAATACGCAATTAAAAAAGAAAAATATTTCAGATGCATTAATATAAGAATATTTCAGATGCATTAATATTAACATAAGTAATAATTACATGTTAACAATCCATAATTAATTGAAAATATTTAAATAAATCAATTATTTAATTACATGGTGTTGCTTACGAATTATATTTTAATCAATTTTATTTAATTAAGCAATTAAAAATTAGATCTTTTCACAGTCGTGACATTAGAGTCATGCCTGTGACTCTTATAATAATAAATTTTTATTTTATTTTAAATCATTAATTAATTAATTATTCATTAACTAGTAAATAATATATTATAATCAATCAATTAATTATATAGATTATATTTAATTAAAAGAAAAATATAAGAATTAATTCTATTTAATTAATTAATTAATGGTTTAATTAAATTTTAGTAAATCAATGCTTAATTAATTATTTATTTATTAAAATGTTTATAAAATTATATAGGTTGTAATTACCTGTAGAAAGGAAAGAATATGCACGTCGTAGCTTTGCATGACAGTCACACCTCAAAATATTGAGTCATAGGCATGAGTACTTACCTATATATATATATATATATATATCAATTAATTTGTAATATATTGTTCAATATTAATTATAACTTAATTAGATTAAGAGTTAATGATTAATAATTAATTTATAGATAAAGTGTTATTTAATAAATCATTTAATTTATTATATTCTAATACCATTATTAATCAAAAATCACATTTTTATAAATATATAATTTAATTATTTTTAAATAATTGATAATATTGTAATTACATGAAATTATATTTTAATATACTTTATATTAAATTAATTAAAGATATTTTAAGAATACGCAACTAAAAAAGAGAAAAATATTTCAGATGCATTAATAATAACGTAATTAATAATTACGTGGTAACAATCAATAATTAATTAATTAAAAATATTTAAATAAATCAATTATTTAATTACATGGTGTTGCTTACGAACTATATTTTAATTCATTTTATTTAATTAAGAAATTAATAATTAGATCTTTTCACAGGTGTGACACTTAAGTCACGCCTATGACTCCTATAAAAATAAAATTTTATTTTATTTTAAGTAACTAATTATTAATTAATTAATTAATTAATTAATAATATATTATAATCAATCAATTAATTATATAGATTATATTTAATAAACAATATAAGAACTAATTCCATTTAATTAATTAATTAATTGATTAAACAAATTTTAGTAAATCAATGCTTCATTAATTAACTATTAATTAAAAAGTTTATAAAATTATATACATTGTAATTGCCTGTGAAAAGGAAAGAATATGCATGTCGTAGCTGTGCATAACAGTCATACCTCTAAATATTGAGTCATAGGCGTGAGTACTTACCTACATATATATATCAATTAAACATTTTAGTAAGTCAATGCTTAATTAATTATTTATTTATTAAAAAGTTTATAAAATTATATAGGTGGTAATTGCCCAAAAAAAGGAAAGAACGTGAATGTCACAACCGTGCATGGCAGTCGCGCCTCTAAATATTGAGTCATAGGCGTGAGTACTTACCTACATATATACTTCAATTAATTAATAATATATTATTCAATATTAATTATAACTGAATTAGATTAACAGTTAATGATTAATAATCAATTTGTAAATAACGTATAATTTAATAAATCATTTAATTTATTATATTCTAATTACCATTATTAATCCAATATCACATTTTCATAACTAAATATATTAATTATTTTAAACTAATTGATAATATTTTAATT
>JANIJH010003477.1:0-12904 GCA_024520975.1 Erythroxylum areolatum | reverse complement strand
GCATTAAGTTGAAAGTATAGGAACAAATGAAATTTAGGAAAATCACAAACAAACTCAAAAACGATTAAACTTCGTTAGACTTCTATAAGAAGGGGAAATTTTGGGGAACTTGGAGGCTGATGAACTTGGTGGGAAGTTAAATACGAGTATATTTGCTCCTGCCTTTTCTCCTCTAATTGATGAGATTAATCGAAGATGATCCCCACAAGTTTGCTGATCGTAAGACCCGATGTTTGTTCTCAAAACGATTAGTAGGCTCCGTAACATATTCATAATATTGAATAGTAAAATAAAAAACCTCTAGGTTAGTTAATCGCAGTTCTATTTACAAGATGTAATACAGACAATATTGAGTGCTTGATTGAATAATACCTTTTATGAGGCCCTGCAACACTAGTCATTTCTAAACCAATCAGAAGAGAACAACATGAAATATTATAGAGCGCCTAAGTTGGCTTGCTCGTGGTTTTGTGGTTTTCTTACAGTGGCTACTTCAGACATTTATAGTGGTAAGAAGACATAGGGAAACTCATTTAGGCTTGAATTTCCATCAATGAACCGTAAGAATTAATTAACAGCGTTAATAATGTGATGTGGACTGATCGAATCATCGAATGGCTATGGGCTACCAAATTACGTCGCTGATATTCAAAATTCAACCAACCAGTGGGCCACCGCGGCTAGCGTTATCTTACTCAAGATAATAATCAAGAAAAGGAGAAACATGACTGGTTGCGACGTGTAATACAGGCGCAGAGGATCTTTACTTTTCATATAGACAATGAGTTGAATGTCATTCATTCTGATTTTTCTCCGATCAAATGGGGGCCGATCCGTTACGCAGGCATGTTACTTATTGTTACATAACTTGATGACTTGCCCCACATCGTGAGTTCAATTCTCCAAATGTTAACGGGAGGCGCTCATAGGTTACTGTGCCAGAGTTGGCAAATGGAGTGGGGTGGAATAAATAAGGTTCAAAGTCCTTTCCCCTGCAAGCTATAGCTTTTGGGATCAGTGGTATTAAAGCTATCTTTGATGTCTTGACCAACAGTAACATTTTCTCTTGATAAAAGCAAGTCGGGAGAGAGCCTATAAGTAATAGAAACACTATCCAATGATCCTGTTCATTTGTTGTCTATGTCTAATTTACTTTCTAGTGTAAAGCATGTATTATTTAATCGTATAGAAAATCCTGTAAAAATTACCTATGTTATTGTAGAAAATCATGTTTGTGAGTCTTCTTTACCTTTGTTAAGTCCGTACAATATTTATTCTCCTGATCGTTCTTAGACAAGAAGTATCCGTACCATGTCGTCTATCCTTAGACCAAAAGTAAAAGAAATTATTTAGAGTTTCAGATTGGAATAGTGTGGCCTTAGATCTACAACTACTGAACAATATGTAAAGCTTGAAATTTCCAAGGAGCTGATCTCTCTCTGGAGGGAGTG
Source organism: Erythroxylum areolatum (assembly GCA_024520975.1). Taxonomy (NCBI): domain Eukaryota; kingdom Viridiplantae; phylum Streptophyta; class Magnoliopsida; order Malpighiales; family Erythroxylaceae; genus Erythroxylum; species Erythroxylum areolatum. Next base: position 11,453 of record JANIJH010003477.1, on the reverse strand, counting down.
CAATCATATACATCTTCATGTTGGAGCTGTATGTCTTGTTTTTACACTTCATGAAAGAAAGTTAATACCAGCTACAACTAGGATATCTCTTCTAGACACTGTCTATACAATGTACCAGAATGCTTTGATTGGTACCTTGCTGACAACGATCAATAATGGAAGTATCATTTTAATGATAGCACCTGATTTCAACATCAAGTTGGATGATCCCACTTTGTCTGAATGTCTGCAGGTTCAGATCTAGATCACTGCAACAGATCAAGATCCTATAGCCATTATGACAACTTTATATCACCGGATGATCTAACTTTCTAAATGCTACTTCGGAAGGTAAATTTGGTCCTCCTATCCATTATTTCAAATCTAATGGAGATTCAATTTATATCACTCATCATGTATGGGATGTCAACCCATCTATATGCGAACCCGACTGTAAAGTTTATCTCAATCCTGAGTCAGATAGTGATGATGATGATGAACAGTATGCTACAAGGAGAAGGAAGAAGGAAAAACTAAAACCTCGTTGCATGCCTTCTCAACAGTATCATCCACACAAGGATGATCCAGATCTAGATGATTCCAGTAAATCTATTGATCTACAAATAGAAAGGTTCAGACCAAGATCTCTTCGGGAGATGCTGAAATCTTCTACCTATCAATCTAAGCCAACAGTTCTTGTTATGACTTCTACTCTTACACCCTGTATGATGGTTAAGCCATAGGGTATTTGATTTATACATATGATTTTTTATGCTTTTGTGTACTGGAACTGGAACATATATTCATCAGATGAGTGAGTTAATAGGCTAGGCCTATATGGTTCCTAACTAGTATACGTTGAGTCATAGGATGGGCCTATGTGTTTTATATGTGGTATATATTAATTTCATAGGTTATCTTCACCGTCTTGGTATGAATTGAATTCTATTTGTAATATATGTTTTTCCTGCTCACTAAGTACAGAGTGTGCTCACCCCCTCAACTTTTAAACCATGCAGGTTAATTTAGTGAGTTTGAAGCTCTGAGCAGATCATGTGGTCTTTTGATATTTTCGGAGTAATGTCACACGTAGGTAGTTTTTTAGTTTTTACTTTTGTTGTCTAGTGGCTCATGAATTGTGTTTATGTAGATACACTTTATGATTTTGTAAGATAACTTTTGATTGCCTTGTGTTTTTTTAAATGACTTTATGTATGAATCTTTCGGTACTGCTGTTGAGATTGCCTTAAGTGGACTTTAGAGTCTTGAAGTTGTAGTTGGATGTGAATATAAAAGTATGTTTGAAATTGTTTGCAGCTTTTCGACATTTTTAAAACACAACCGTTTTGCTGCCTGAATTTTAAAAAAAGAAGAGAAAATAATAGATATTCAGTTATCCTTGCATAGTCGGATTAAGGATACCGTGAGTGTTCTTAGCCCGGATGTGCGGCGGTTGTCATTGCCCTGATGTGATACCAGGTCGTGACAATTAAATTTGGATCAGAGCCAGGTTTTACGTTTTCAAAAGTGTTAATTTCATTTTCAAAAGTTCATGAGCCTTAGGAATCGTGTCTGGGTGTCAAAAACCTTTGGTCGAGAAGTTGAGTCTCGGATCGTAAAGTTGACATCCTTAATGGTCGGATGGTTTCGACCTCGATCAGAGTACTTGTCAACATTCCTTGGGATATTTGAGATATCGGACAAGCTAGGCTTGGTTAGATTTATTTTATTAAACAATGTCTTTCTTTTTTTATTTCATAGAGATAGCATTCCTCCATCTATTTAATCAGTCAAGTAAGAATTTCGAGGATGAATTCTTTTAAAGGGGAGAGTTGTAATATCCTGCCTCTTAAAATTGTTAAGAGATTAAAATGTTAGATTGAGTCAGATGAGTTATTTTAGAAAACATTGCATTTGTTTTGATGGATTTTAATTAGTGAATTAGGAATAAGCGACAAATGGCTCAGTTAAATGGATGACAAGTGGCTTGAGTATAATTGTGACAAGTGGCCCTTTAAGTTTGTGACAAATGACACTTTAGAATAGTGACACGTGTAGCTTTACAAATAGTGAAATGTATAGCCTTAAAACGAGTGACATGTGGAGCCTTAAAATGAGTGACATGTGAAGCCCAAAGTAAGTGACACATGGACCAACGAAATGGTGACATATGGATTAGTTCGACCTTCTTCAATTTTCTAGAGAACATGGATATAAAGGTAATAGAAGTAAGAGTGAAGGTTTTCCATAAGGTTAGAAGAGAAAGAAAAATGAAAATGAGAAGAGAAGGAAAAAAAGAAAAGAGAAGGAAAGAAGTTATCAAGGTAAGTTGAAATTTTGGTTTCAATTTCATCTTTTTCTTTCGATCTATTTTTCATATCCTTAGAGCACGAATTTGAAGAAACTCAAAGATAGAAAGTTGTAGATATATGTTTTAACTTGACCTCTGTGAAAATGGATTGACAAAATAGTGACTAGAGCTCAAGTTATATTTGTTTCCCTAATAGTGCCTGTGATAGACCAATGTGCAGGAATCTTGTATTATTTCCTGATTTTTGAGAGCCTTAGAGTCCGAATTAGTGAAACTGTAAAACATGAAAAATGATTATTGATGTCCTATTAATGCTTATGTGAAACGGTTTTGTTAAAAGATGTATTGATAATGATTTATTGAGGGTGAGTATCGGTTTCCAGTCTATTTCTTACCAGAAACAGGACATAATTTGGATGGAGATTATATTTTAAAGGAAGATGATGTTTGTGTAATTTTTGGATATATTAAGACTGATGGAAGTTTACTTTCAAGAGGCATAAGAATCATGGTAATTTGATTTTTTTTGTAGAGAAAGTTATAATTAAAAGAAGACAGCTTGTTCATAAAGGAACATTAGGAAGAAAAGGATATAAACATTGCACATAAGGTTAGGTTAGCTTGATGGTTGAGGAGATGATAGGGGAACTTGAGGATACTATGAGACGTCAGTACCCCCATTTATTTGTGTTCTTGACTTAGGAGTTTCGAGGATGAAACTTTTTTGAGGAGGGGAGGACTTATAACACCGGACTTTCTGAGCTCTTTGGTGATTGTTCTATATTTAGAGATACTACTGTATATTGATATATGCATAGTTGTATATGAGTTCAAAGATGAATTTGAATCCTTTTGGTACGTATACCAATTATTTATAATGTTAGATGCCCTTACATGAATTTAGAGTTCATCGGTATGTGAAATCTTGAAGATTTCTGACAAATAAGCTTTTAAGTGTGAAAAATTGAATCCATTGGATGGATGTGACCATGGTGGTTAAGTTAAATGCACTCTAATACCTCATAAGGGCTTATTTGCAAATTGATATACATAAGGGCTTATTTGCAAATTGTTAAAAGTCAAAGGACTTAATCGTAATTTTTCAATTCTCAGAGGACCAATATGTAATTTTATAAAGTTAAGGGGCTTAGTTATTATTTCCAAGAGTCCAAAGACCAAAATAAAAATAAAAGTTTTGGAGATTTCTAAACTTTGGGCTTAATTGCAAATGATAATTTCACCCCATTGGTCAAAGAAGAGTCAATATTCTAAACCCTTCTTTCACTTATGGCCGTGCATCACATTTCTAAGGACTTAAGACACTTTGTTTTAATTAAAAGAAAGGAGAAAAAAGGAGAAAAGAGAGGAAGAAGAGGAAGTTTGGTCATCATCAAAATTTACCATTCTTTTCAATTTTTCAATTCAAGCATGGTATTCTAAGCTAATTTGGGGTCAAGGAACTCAAATCTATCATTACATTTGAGAAAATCTCAAAGGATTTGAAGATATCACTAAAGGAAAGTTTAGGCAAATTTTGTCTCATATCTCTCTACATTATGATTTTGAGTTTGGTGTTAAGATATGTTGTTCTCCATGCTTGCATATGCATGAAACATGGTTTAGATGAATGAAATGTGTCATGGAGAGGGTTCTTTAGGTCAAAAACAAAATTGTCCCCTTTAGGTGAAAGTTTGTGAATTTTTGAATATCTTTTAAAATTGATGGTCTAAATGAATCCTATAGTGTTAATTATATATGTATGATGTGAATTGATGAAGAAGAATGAAGAAGATGTGTGTTGGTTAAGTTTAGGTCGAAATGATAAAGAAGAGGTGGATTAATATAATGAGTTTTACAATTTATAAAATGTAGCTTAAATGAAGGAAATTGGTAGGAATAGAGTGGTGGAATGTGTCCTTGATTGGAAATGATACTATATGATATGATGGGAGCATGAATTATTATAATAAAGTCTTAAAAATGTGATTTGAAAATCATGCACATTAGGTGTTTGATAAAATGCCTAAGTGAACTTGACTTAGTATTTAAGACTTCATAATGGTATGCATTGTAAAACACTTTTATGTTTACTTAGAGTGAACTTAAATTGTTGCTTAGATTGATAAGTAAAAGCCTAATATGCTTGGATAAAGATGTGCTTAATTATGTTATGAAATGAGTAAGTTTGGATTAAAGGCATTAAATGCCTTAGAAAATGCGAAAGAAAAGCTAATGTGACTAGTAAGGAAGTAAACCTGTGAGAAGTTTAATGTTCAAATTCTATAGCTTATAGGGAGTGATATTGTGTTTTATACACCTATGTGAGAGTGTATAAATAGGAAATTTATGTTTAAGTAGTACTTTTATTGTATATCCTTGTTATGTATAAAGGCTCGGGAGCTATGAATCAAAGGGCTCGTATCAAGGATTGTTGAAATTAAGGGAGTGAATATCTTCTTTTAAGGTGAGTTGGGAAAACTGTAATACTCAAATAGGATTAGAACATCCTAAGACAAGTATGATGACTATTATGTGAATTTTGAACCTAGGTCACGTATGGTAGAATTGAATTTCAAATGGATGTTAATATGTTTAGGTATTTAATAAATGTCATTGTTTTGAACAACTATGCATTCAGAGTACAAAAGATAACTTTTGTCGTATGAAATAATGTTTCAACATGGTTTTTGAAGATGATATTTTTATTACAAATTTTGAGAAATGTTATTATCTTTAACGAATCTGAGTTTAAAGTGTAAAGAATAATACTTTATTTTATGAAAATACATTTTTGAATAACTTTGCACTTAGATTGCAAAACATACATTTTATTGCGTGAAAATGTTTTGAAATTTACATAAGTACAACCGAGTCATGTATTCTGCATAAGTAGGTGCGCACATTAGTTTAGCCAACTAGTGGTGTCACACATGATTATTTTGGATTATGTTGATATTGGTTTTTATAACGATATTTGATTTATACGTATGATTTTTTTATGTTTTGTGCACTGGAACTGGAATCTATGTTCACCGGCTGAGTGAGTTAATAGGCAAGGACTATATGGTTCCTAACTAGTATACGTTGAGTCGTAAGCTGGGCCTATGCGTTTTCTATATGATATATATTCATTTCATAGGTTATCTTCACCGTCTTGGTATGAATCAAATTCTATTTGTGATATATGTTTTTCCTGCTCACTGAGTACTTAGTGTACTCACCCCCTCCGCTTTCCATCCATGCAGGTTAATTTAGTGAGTTTGAAGCTCTGAGCAGATCATATGGTCTTTTAACATTTTTGAGTTATTGCCACACGTGAGTAGTTTCTTAGTTTTTACTTTTGTTGACTAGTGGCTCATGAACTGTGTTTATGTAGATATGCTTTATGATTTTATAAGTTAACTTTTGATTGCCTTGTGTTTTTTAACTGACTTTATGTATGAATCTTTCAGTACTGTTGTTGAGACTATCTTGAGTGGACTTTAAAGTCCTGAAGTTTTGGTTAGATGTGAATATAAAAGTGTATTTGAAATTGTTTGCAGCTTTTTGACATTTTTAAAACACAGCCATTTTGCTGCCTGAATTTTTAAAAAAAGGAGAGAAAAGAATAGATATTTAGTTAGCCTTGCACAGGCGGATTAAGGATACCATGAGTGTTGTTCGCCTGATTGTGCAGTGGTTATCATGGGCCCGATATAGTACTGGGTCGTGACAATATCAATAAAGAAGTTGGAAGACACTTTCCTCGATGGTTTGAGAAATATATAAAATTTCACTTACAAATATTGAAATAATTGAATTATAAGATTTAAGTGTTCAAATGACATTGTACTGTTTGATATGATAATTTCTTTGGCATAGGCCTTAGAAAACCCAATAGAGAAAAAGTTCATATGTGATCTTACGAAGGGACCGCTGCGAACTGTTAAATCGTATCCAGTATATTTCATTAACGGATACAAATATCATATAAAATATCATGTTCATAGCATGACAATAATAAATAGTGGAGTTTGCAGACAGGAAGAATTGATGGATTACTATGGTAAAATTATTAAGATACTTAAAATTGAGTACCTTACATTGCCAATAAAGTGAAGTGTGATATTTAACTGTGATATTTAAGTGTAACTAGTTTGGTCCAAATCCAAATGTTAGTACAAAAGTGCACAACCGATGCAACATAGTTGAAATCAACAATCAAAGAAGATTGAGACAATTTGAGCCTTTTGTGTTGGCCATGCAAGCGATTCAGGTGTATTATGTCCTTTTTTCCAGCTTACGACGAAATAAGTCAGATTGGTTGGCCACTTGCAAAGTTAACCCTAGAGGTATTTTTGAATCACATGGAAAAGGTGAACAGAGAATTAAAAGTGAAGCATTTTATAAAGATGTTTATGAAATAAGTGCATCTGTCACATATGACGATAATGAACCTTTGAACGATCTATCTAATGAATATGTTGAAATTTCATTTGGAGAGGATGACGAGGGCCAGAGATCTGAAGAGAAGCTTGAGTTTGATTCCTATTATTAAAAAAAGATGATTTTAATTTACAATTAAGTGATGATAGCGATTAATTTGTGCTTGTAATTGAATATTATATTCAACAAATCAATTATTTCCTTTTCAATATATTGTGTAAAATATTGAATTCAAATTCTTATATTTCTAAAAAATTCAATCAAATATGAATTTCAAGTTGAAATATGCCACAAAAGAGAAAACATGCTATAATGCGACCTAGGTTTAGACAACGATTTGGAGGTACTTACTGTGCAGGTGAACCATCTCATTCTGCAACTGCAACTGAATCACCTCCTCCCCCTCCAGCTATTACACTTGCAGATGAGGCATCACCTTTTATACTTACTACTACACCATCCACCACCCCTACATCATCCACTACCCTTATAGCGACAGAGATATTAAGGGTAAACGATGTGAATGAAGGAGGCGACTGCCAGCCTAAAGCTGAGGGACCTAATAGAAGAACTTACATCACAATTGTCAATAATATGTAAGTGAAAATACATGAAACACTATATATTTAAAATTAAGTTATAGGTTTAAATTTTAAAAATGGTATAAAATATTTGTTTTTATATTAGGTTGATTCTGTCTTGACTGTGTTCAAGAAACATGACATCCAAATTTAAGGAAAAGATTGATCTTGAGGGTTATATATGGAAGAATATCTCTCAGGCTATAAAGGAATTTTACTATCACGAGTTTGAGGTACAATAAAAATATTATTTTCTTTTTAATTGATTTTTATACATTAATTAGATAAATATTATTACATTATAAGTATTTACCAAATTTTTTCCTTTTATTTTAGAAAGAATCTTTTTGAGATTCTGAATTTGATGTTGCCATTAATAAAGTATGGGAGAGACGAGCACATACACATTATCGAGACTATGTTGGTGCAATACATAAGACTGGTGTATGGCCGTCTTATATTTCTAAACAAATATGGAATTATTGGCAGCAGTATTGGACATCACCTCAGGCAATGTCCACTTTAGAGCGTAATTCTATTAACAGACATGGAGGAGTGGGGGGAGCGAGTCTTCTCGTACGTACGGAGGATCTATTACTCCTACGAGCATGCAGAGAGACTTGTAAGTATTTACACTTTACATTTATATTCTGATTTTTTTACTTTGTTGTATATCAATTTAAATTGATGTGTGAATTTTAGAATAAAAATATGTGTATTATGGAGAATGATAATATTATAAATGTCTAATGTCATATATGACTGTGCTATTAAGTAAATTTATTTATTTAACAGGGGTAAATATCATAAAAATAGAGAAAATTATGTTGAAATTTTTATATATTCTAGTTGACTTGTAAAATTTTATTCTTATGTAGGAAAAGTCTATAGGCATGAGGCCCACACCCCTTCAGCTCTTTTTGCACAGTTACACTAAAAAGCATGACAGTGTGACATTCGTCAACACCCGATGTAGAGAACTTAATGTAAGTGAAATTTATGCTTTAATATTAATTCTTAATAATTATCACTTACTAATGTAAGCATTACCTCATAATAGGATCAAATACAAGAAAGCATAATAATTATCACTTACTAATGTAAGCATTGCCTCATAATAGGATCAAATACAAGAAAGCATTCAACGATAGTCTCAGCACTCTGAAGCTGTTGATGAGAGTTAGACATATCTTGATGTAGTGAGTGGTAGGGACCGTTATGGAAGGATCTTCGGCTTAGGTTCATTTGCGAACACATGTTATTCGCAATCCTCCACGTGTAATACAACAACATCTAGTAGACATTCGACAACCAATGAAGTCAATGACCTTCGTAGCATAGCGCAGACATTGGCAACTCAATTGTAACAGTCAATAAAGTATATAGCTCAGCTCCATAATGAAATGGAGGGGTAATACCTCATTGTAACTATCAGAGCGTTCGTGATCACCAAATCAATAGTGTAGTTGTAGTCATTTCATTTGAATTACAAATATTTATTATGTACAACGTAATGTTTTTATTATCAATTAAGATAATTTTAATTTTATATCGGCAATCAACTTTATGTTTAAATAAATTAAATATATAAACAAATCAATATATTATGCATAGATAATTCATAACTGTTGAAAATATGCATTAAACATAAGACCATGAAATAAAATTTAATGTCGGAATTTTTTAATTTTTTTAAAAATATTTACCAAAGGAAAACAAATGTACGTCGATAAAATGCATTATATTTACCGACGGAACACAAGTATATGTCAATAAAATCCATTATATTCACCGACAGAATACAACAAACCAATCTAATATTGACAGCCAGTTGCCAACTTTACTGACAGGATTTGTCACAAAAAACTATCAGTATACTCATCGACTGAATAATCATAACCGTCGGTACTGTTGTAATAAAGTTACCGATGGAATAACCAATATAGTCTATGAATATACCGACGGAAAAGTCTTGACCGTTAGTAAATGTATCGCCAGTTGTTTGTTTAATGGACCGTTGGTAAATTTACGGACAGTTACATAAAATATCCATCTGTAAATTTATCGATAGATATTCTGTTATTTATCTGAAATTATTATGTATGGTCGTTTTTACGATATCTTTTTCTGTTAGTTAATTCTGTCACCAATTTGTCTTTCTAATGGAATTTTTAGAATTTCCATCGGTAATTTTTATCACTAAACAATATTTTTCTTACATTATCTCTCAAATAATAAATTTGTAATATTATATAAATCGACTTTATTATAAATCATTTCACTCAGATATGTTCCTTTAAAAGTTTTACATCCTTAGAGAGCATTAAAATTTTCCCCACCATTCTGACAAAGTAGTATGTCGGTTGGCTCTGAATAATATGTTGGTTGGCTGTTCGCATTAGTTGAAGAAAAAAAGTCAAATGCCTGTTAAAGTAATATCCTAGGTTATCGCGGTGGACCAATTCTTGAATGACAATGAATGAATGAATTACGTAGGTTATAGACGGCAAATTGGTATCTTTTACAAGCTCGATTGAAACTTAGATTTTATTAATTAATTTTTATCCATTTCTTGTAAAATACCCAAAAAAAGAATAAAACATCAAATTATCGCACCACGGCACCAGTATTCAACACCTAATCTAACGACTAATAGTCCTTCAATAGGGATGACTAATAGGCAATTTGAACTAGTTTCAACTGAGACTTTGTGGTGAATGTACATATAATTTCAAAACATCCATTCATGTGTAGATAGTCAGTAACAAAGGGGCAGGGCAATGGTTAGATTTGACAAGTTGCGACGTCAATATGCTCATGCTTAGAAAAGTCAGGATAAGATCATCTGTCTAATATTATGATATTTTATTCTATCCAATAAATCTCAGCTATTTATTTATACAAGTTCCGTGTTTATTTATGTGAGATTCACACAGGATCTACATAAATAAATGGCTAAATTTATAGAATAGAATATACAGCAAAAAAGTAGTTCTTCGGATACTTGTCGATTTTCGTGGTTGAGGCCAGCCCATGCTTTCCTGCTCAAGGCCACCCAGAGCCAGAATATCCTTCCTAAACTTCAAATGTCATGTAGTCTAATTATTTGTTATTAATGGCCTTCAGTACAGTTTCTATATTAATCTTACAGGGTTTAAATTTCTGGTTTTTTTTTAGTATATACTATGTTTTTATCCTCCAACTAAAAAAGTTTGTGTCACCTAAAGAAAAAAAAGCATCATGTAATAAAGAAGCAAGCAATTTATAAAAAAGTTAAAATGCTCTGGGAGCACGTGTCCACTGGTTCAAAATTAAATTTCTAATAAAATTTTATTTTAATATAAATTAATCAAATTTTACAAAACTTTGCAATTACTGTTAATGGAAGTAAATACTAAATATAGGGATAGCAAGGGCGGATGCCGTTAATTTTTTAAAAATTAAAATATAAAATAATATTTTTAATTAAATTCGAGCTTAAGATTAGCTTGTAGATCGCCATATTAAAGATACCTTAATCTAAGTTTATGGGCCAACTATTTGAACTGCATTTGGAAAACCTCTAAAAGAAAATTTTCTACAATCTTCATTCTATTAACTTGTTTCTTATTTGGAAAAATATATCATTTACCATATTAAGTATAAAACTTTCTATTTTTAACTTTTTAAAAATGTTTTACATGATAATATGTTATTGCAACATAATTATATTTTCAAAAGGAGACTCCAGTTTAGGTTTAAGAATAATGAATGAAAAATTTTCAGTTTAAGATTCTAAAGAAAAAGAAAATAATAAAGAGATAGGGAAGAAATCTATAAAGATAAAACTTTTGTTAGAAAAATAGGAATGAAAGTGAAACCGATGAATACGATTCTGGTACATAGGAAGAAGCATAGTCTAACAGATGGAGTTCATAGGAAGGCAGTAGAAGCAACAGACACAAGTAAATTCACAGGACTAGGAGATAATAACCTATTAACCTCTTATTGTGTCCAAACAACCAACCATACATGTCTCACAACTTAGAATTTATGGAATCTACCAATCTGGGGTTAACAACACTGTAGCCTCCATCAACCACCAGATTTATCCCACTCACGTAATATGCTTCATCGCTAGCCAAAAATAATGCTGCTTTTGCTATGCCATCTGCCCT
>JANIJH010003405.1:0-12912 GCA_024520975.1 Erythroxylum areolatum | reverse complement strand
TTCTATACACATGAAGAATTGCCAACAATTCCTCATTTAATAGTTCTAGCTTCCAAGGAAAGTTCGGGGTCCAACAAAGAGTAGTAAGTACATCAGATAATTGCTATAAGATTATCATATGGATAATATATCAATTTTTAGTGATTAATGTCATCATAGCAATTGTGCAAATATCCTTAGACTTAAGGTATTCAAGGATATCTTAGATACTGATCCTGTGCTTTGACACCATTCCTTGTTGCCTCAACATGAGGCTGCTCATAAGGTGGTGACTAGGTAAAACTATTGGTATTATGAGGTTACTCATAGGATGATGATTGGGTACAACTATTGGTATTCGAAGGTAATTGGGTAGCCAATAAATGATTCACCACTCCTAATAGAAGCAGATGATACCCACGGCCTCTTGTTGGGATCATTACTAAGAGAGTCTTTAATGACACATAGAGTAATAAGATCCCCAAGAGAAGAACTAACATCACTTAGACTAGATCTGATATAGTCAGTCTAGTGGGAGTTGACACATAGCCCATATCCGAACCAAGTGGGGTATAGGATGGTGAAGGGATGAATTGCACGACAATTAACTATGGAAAGGTTTGTAAGCCAGATAATTAAGCAATTGTTGCATGAGATTAATTGTATGAAACTTGGTCTTGATCTAACTCTCACTAGATCATCTACTTGAACTCATCCTGTTTGGTGCTCTAAACACCCTTACACACTGATTTTTCTTCATCTTTGCATGCATTCTAGAGGCCAAGGAAGGTTTTTGGTTTTTACTACAACCCAAACAAGGAGAAGATTCAAGAAAGGAGGAGTATTTGCAAGGTACATTTGTTATAATTTTATGTTCTTATAATTTATTTATACATGCACATGGATTTTGGATTTTTTGGGGATGTCATGGGGTTGGAATTTTGATTATGACACTTCCACTACCTTGCCATGTATGTGATGCATGGATCCATGGTTCTCAAACAATGGTATCAGAGAAAGTTATGCATGTATAAGGTGATCTATTAAACTTGTGCAAACTATTTGTTGGATTGTGACTGACATGCATGTTGTTTTTAAAAAATTCGTATAAATTGTAACCATTTTGATTTTCTTTCACATAAATTCTTATAACATGTTATATTATGTTTTTTTCAGAGTGAATTTCAATTGAATGTCATTTGCTATTTTATTGTGAATTAATCTCCAGTCTATTCATATGTTGGTTTTAGGGAATTTCTGGAAAATATAATGTATGTGCTGATTTTGAAATTTTCGTAATAACTCTAGAAAACTTGTTTTCTAAATTTCTTTCACATAAATGTTTATAAGGTTTTGTGTTATGTTCTATTAAATGAAAATGCAATTGAAAGTCATGTTTAGTTTCAGCCTGATGCATGTATGAAGTTTGGGGAAATTATGGAAATATGATGAACATGCATGCTTGTAAATTCCATAATATTTCATAAAATTTTTTTTTATGAAGTTTCTTCATTAACATGCACATATGTTGTTTCCACGTGTATGAGATGCATGAAACCTATTTTTGAAGTGACAAATTATTTATTCTCGATTATATATGCATGCTGGTGGTGTATGACAAGTGTTAGTGGACATATGATATGCTGGCAAATTCTACTTACTTTATTAAAAAATCCTAGGATTTAGATTTTGGAATTTTTTATTAGGCACATTTAGAATGTGTATATGACACTAGAAATTTTCCAGAATTAATTGAACTTGATTCAATTAATAGATCAAGTCAAAGTTAACACTGAATAACTTTTTAAAAGCTGATGGGGCTAACTTGTTTAATGACTTATGTGTATGTGTTTCAATTATAATACCTTGAAATTATTTTTATGAGATAAGAAATGTATTATTTTGATGTTAGTAGCGTGCTAAGTGCATGTGTTTAAAATTAGGGTTTTGAAAAGTTTTCAAACATCGAATCGATCTCTTTAGTGTCTAGTAGGTTAACTAATTTATCTTGATAATTTTGGCCATCAAGATACTTTTTGTCTTGTATAGAAATTATTTGGATAAATTTGAGATGACCTAGGGATGTTTTAGATTACTAATTAATGTTTGGAAATTTTGGAATCCCTAGGGATTAATTTAGAATTAATCCAAGTCTAAATTAATCCAAGTAGAGCATAGCATTTCTGGTGTGACTAGAAAAGGCATGTGCACTAGAATTAAAGTGTTTAATATGAACATCAAAATAATTGAATTTTAGGGTTCCTAATTGAATCACATTCATAATTCGAATTAGCCAAGACTAACACTTGTACCCGATTGGGTTTAAGAGTTTAATCGAATCACGAACTTTAGATGCATGGTCAAGTCATAACCTAAATTAAACCTCCTTTATGTGATACATGCATTAGATGCCTTTTAAAGGTGGTTAAGGGGTATAGGGTAAGGCCCCAAATTGTACCCTAGTTGGAATGTTACATGTTAATGAAAGTACATGTATGAGAGGTGTTAAAAATTGTGATATGACTAAGAATTGCATATAACTTGAATTTTGGTTTAATGGATCATATTTAGTGGATTGGAATTAATTGACATCATTATAGAATTAAGGTATTAAAATGTATATTTGGACTAGGAAAATTGTCAAATGTCAAGTCAAGTTGGTACATGAAAAATTAGAATGACTAAGCCTATAAGTTAGTGACATTTGGCATGGCTAATGCATTGACATTTGGCAGCATTGGTTTAAGTGACAAATGGCCTAATTGAGTTGTGGCATTTGGCTACATGATAAGAAGATAAGTGGCTCACTACTATGTTTGCCATGTAGGTCACCTCATGGAAGGACAGGTGTCCCTTCAAAGCTAGGATACCTTGCAAAGCAAGAGCTGAATCACTCCAGCTCATTTGGTGTTTCTGCTACCTTCTCTCTTCACTTTGCTCCTCACCACTAAAACCTCTCACTCCCTCTCATCTTTTATAATTTTGCTTGAGTTTGGATCATCTTTCACTTGGAATCTTTGTAAGTTACTGCATCAAGAAGTAAGTCTTGGTATTTTCTGTGATATTGTTTTGTTGGTACTGAAATTTGCACCTTAGTCTAGGAGCTGTGAATGGTTACTTGAAAAACTAGCGGGCTTGCTTTTTTGGAGTTGTTCTTTAAATTTAAGAAGGTAAAGGAATTCTAAACTTGAGAGCATGTTGTGTTATCAATTATGTGATGACTGAAATGGATAGAATATGTATTGAATTGATGATGAATTGACGTCTGGAATGTGATAGTTGTTGATGGCTTTTGCTTTGGATTTTTATGCATGAAAGATTATGGATTGTGGGCTACCTTATGAATGATTTTTGAATTGGTTTGGACATAAATTTTATGAGGTATTGAAGCATGAATAAGGTAGAATTGAAGTGAAATTGATGGACTTTGGTGAAGGTGTGCCAAATGGAAGTGAAGAAGTCAAGTTTTAGAAACCAATTCGAAGCTGTGGGTGAGTGAACCTTCGGTTCACTCATCCTACAATCGCAAGATTTATAAGGCTTATTCCCATGGTCATGGGAAGTACTTAAGAAGTAGAAATTGTTGCTTTTAGACAATTGTTGGAATATATAAGGTTAAGGTACTCAACAATGGTTTAAATGGACTTAATTGAGCTTGAAAATGAACCTAGATGATGTTAGATTAATCAAGTAATAGTTAATGAAAGGTTGAATAAGATTTGGATTTTTAATTGAAGTAATAACTTAAGTAAGGTGTTATTAGATATCAAAGTATTTAATTTTGGAACTTATAAGTTATTAAAGAAAGGTAGTATACTTATGAACCCAAATGTGTTCTAAATGATATAAATGATGTGTTAGTTATAAATTTTTATGAATTGGGAACTTAGGTGAGTGCATATAAAGTGTAATTTCGTAATGTATCCATTGGAACATTATTGCAAATGTTTATGTTTATAAGGCATATTAAGTTTGATTAAACATGAATGAAAATATTCAATATAAGAAAAATGGAATACGTCATATGATATGCAATATATCTTTTACATGAGAATTTTAAAATGTGACATTTATTGTTTTAAAACTGTTAAGTCTTAGTCATGGGTAAATAGGCATGCCTAGAAGTGTTTGTAGCTGCTTCTGTGACACTTCGGTGTCTCCTACTATCAATACTTCGATGTCTCTTGATATTTGAAACAACAATATCTTCTGATACTGAGACATAAGTCTCTCCTATTTTGAGATACCAATCATGGTATCTTCTATTCTGGTACTGTTACCCACTTTTATAAAAAGGATTAGCGGGTTAACTTGTTTGTATTCTGTTACATGCTCGGTTATGATATAACCAAGATCTATTTTAAAATAAATTATGTTCTGATATAATCAGATACTATTTGATATAGACAAGTTCTATCCTGGTACTTTAAATTTTGGTTATGATATTATGGTATTCTATTATGATATTCGTATGTTTTTCTCTCAAGCAAATATATCCTGCTTTGATATGTTATGTTCTGTTATGAGATACATATTGTTTGGATTGCACTTCAATATGAAGAATTACAGATTGCTTAAAATGTGATTTGATTCTATTTATTTAAATGTTAGAAGACTGTTAAAAACAATCGCCAAATTATTCTTGTTTAGTTATTTCCCCACTAAGTTTTTTTTAGCATAGTAGTTTTGCCTCCATGTAGGTTCTGATAAGAAGGTTTAAAGATTGGGACAAAGATAACCGCAGTGGCTAAGGAGATTGTGTTTTGTTTTAGAAATGTTCAGTTTATTTTTTAGTTGTATTTAACGTAATGAGACATATTAAAATTTGTATTTCAATTGATGGTTTGTAATATCCTTAATACAGGTTAGCTTTTGAATTTATGACATGTATTATGATGATCACAATATGTATGATATGTTCTATTTATTAAATAACATCTAATGATATGTAATGTATGTTTGCTTGAGTTTTTGGAAATGCATGTAAGGGAATGTTTAGTATGTTTTAGATTATTTTGGTTCTGTTTTGTGTGGCACTTGCATATCGTTCTAGGGGGTATGTGGGTGTTACATATAGGATGACAAAGGGAAAAATTACATGTTAACTAACTATGGAAAGGTCCGTAAGTCAAATAATCAACTATCGAAGAGCTCGAGTGTTAATCCACTTACATTTCGGTAAATTGGCAACATGAAACCCTTCAAGATTTGCTCAAATTAACAGTTCATTCAATTAAACAAAATAACTAGGAACCTAAGAATCACACGCATAAAAGATCGAATAAAAAACAAAGTGTGCGTGATTGTCAATTAAGCAAGCCATGATTATGGCTTATAGGCCACAATCGTGGTCGAATTAATGACAGGTGGTACACAAGTTAGTTCTTCACTGATGCACACACGAATTTAAACCCAAAAACACACTCAATAAAGAGACTAAGGTTCTAGAAGAGTTCTGGAAGTTGAGAGGAGTGATCCAGAGATTTATTCATGCAATGTTAAGCAATTGTTGCATGAGATTAATTGCAAGAAACTTGGTCTTGATCTAGCTCTCACTAGAGCAACTACTTGAACTCATCTTTTTAAACACCCTTACACAATGATTTTTCTTCATCTTGCATTCTTTGTAGAGGCCAAGGAAGGTGTTTGGTATTTGCTACAACCCAAACAAGGAGAAGATTCAAAAAAGGAGGAGTATTTGCAAGGTACATAGGCTATAATTTTATGTTCTTATAATTTGTTTATAAATGCACATAGATTTTGGATTTTTTGGGGATGTCATGGGGTTGGAATTATGATTATGAAACTTCCTCTATCTTGCCATGTATGTGATGCATAGATCCATGGTTCTCCACCAGTGGTATCAGAGAAAGTTATGCATGTATAAGGTGATCTATTGAACATGTGCAAACTATTTGTTAGATTGTGATTAACATGCAGGTTGTTTCAAAAAATAAGTATAAATTGTAACCATTCTGATTTTATTCCACAAAAATTCTTATAATATGCTATATTATGTTTTTATCAAAGGAAATTTCAATTGAATGTCATTTGCTATTTTATTGTGAATTAATCTCCAGTCTATTCGTAATAATTCTAGAAACCTTTTTTTCTAATTTTCTTTCATATACATGTTTATAAGGTGTTTTTTTTGTTTATGTCAAATGACAATGCAATTGAATGTCATTTACTATTTTATTATGATTTTGGTTTCAACCTGATGCATGTATGATGTATAGGGAAATTTTGGAAATCTGATGAACATGCATGCTTGTAAATTCCATAACAATTTTATAAAAAATGTTTTTATGAAGTTTCTTCATGAACATGCACATATGATGTTTCCACGTGCATGAGATGCATGACACCTATTTTTGAAGTGCTTTGTTATTTATTCTTGATTTTACATGCAAGCTAGTGGTGTATAACAAGTGTTAGTGGACATATGATGTGCTGGAAAATTCCACTTATTTTATAAATAATTCCTAGGAATTAGATTCTGAAATTTTTATTAGGCACATTTAGAATGTGTATATGACTCTAGAATTTTTCCAAAATTAATTGAACTTGATTCAATTAATAGATCAAGTAAAAGTCAAAACTGTATAACTTTTTGAGAGCAGATGGGGTTGATTTCTTTGCTGAATTATGTGTATGGGTTTCAGTTATAATGCCTTGAAATTATTTCTATGAGATAAGAAATGTATTATTTTGATGCTAGTAGCATGCTAAGTGCATGTTCCTGAAATTATGGTTTCGAAAAATTTTCAAACATCAAATTGGTCTCTTTAGTGTCTAGTAGGTTAACTCATTTATTTTGATAATTTTAGCCGTCAAGATATTTTTTGGCTTGTACCGAAATTATCTTGACAAATTTAAGATGACCCAGGAATGTTTTAGATGACTAATTAATGTTTGGGAATTTTGAAAACCCTAGGGATTAATTTAGAATTAATCCAAGTAGAGCATAGCATTTCTAGTGTGACTAAAAAAAGGCATGTGCACTATAATTAAAGTGTTTAATATGGACATCAAAATAATTGAATTTTAGGGTTTCTGACTTAATCACATTCATAATTCGAATTAGCCGAGACTAACACTTGTACCTGTTCGATTCAAGAGTTGAACCGAATCACGAACTTTAGATGTCAAGTCATAACCTAAATTAAACCTTCTTTGTGTGATACATGTATTAGATGCATGTTAAGGGTGGTTAATAGTGTAAGGCCCTAACCTAGTTGGAATGTTACATGTTCATGAAAGTACATGTATGATAGGTGTTAAAAATTATGATATGATTGAGAATTGCATATGACTTAAATTTTGGTTTAATGGATCATATTTAGTGAATTGGAATTAATTAACACCATTAGAGAATTGAGGTACTAAAATATATATTTGGATTAGGAAAATTTTCAAGTGGCAAGTCAAGTTGGTATATGAAAAATTAGAATGACTAAGCTTATGAGTTAGTGACATTTAGCTTGGCTAATTCATTGACACTTGGCAATATTGGTTAAGTGACAAGTGACCTAATTAAGTTGTGGCATTTGACAACACGATAAAAGGACAAATGGCTCACTCCTATGTTTGCCATGTAGGCCACCCCATGTAAGGACAGGTGTCCCTTCAAAGCTAGGATACCTTGCAAAGCAAGAGTTGAATCACTCCAGCTCATTTGGTGTTTCTGCTGCCTTCTCTCTTACTTTTCTCCTCAACACCAAAACCTCTCGCTTCCTCTCAATTTTTGGAATTTTTCTTGATTTTGAATCAACTTCACTTGGAATTTTTGTAAGTTACTGCATTAAGAAGTAAGTCTTGCTATTTTTTGTGTGATTTTTTTGCTAGTGCTGAAATTTGCACCTTGGTCTAGGAGCTGTGTATGGTTACTTAGAATAGTAGTTGGCTTGCTTCTTCAGAGTTGTTCTTTGAAGTTAAGAAGGTAAGGGAAATCTAAAATTGGCATCATGATGTGTTATGAATTGTGTGATGATTGAAATGGGTAGAATATGTATTGAATTGATGATGAATTGAGGTCTGGAATAGGACGGTTGTTGATGGCTTTTGCTTTGGATTTTTATGCATGAAAGATTATGGTTTGTGAGTTGCCTTATGAATAATTTTTGAATTGGTTTAGACATGAATGTGATGAGATGTTGAGGCATGAATAAGGTAGAATTGAAGTGAAATTGATGGACTTTGGTAAAGGTGTGTCGAACAGAAGTGAAGAAGTCAAGTTTTGGAAACAAATTAGAGGTTGTGGTTGAGTGAACCTTCGGTTCACTCATCCCATGATTGTGGGATTTATAAGGCTTATTCCAATGGTCATATGAAGTACTTAGGAAGTAGAAAATATTGGTTTTAGACAATTGTTGGACTATATAAGGTTAAGGTACTTATTAATGTTTTAAACAGACTTAATTGAGCTTGAAAATGAATCTAGATGATGTTAGATTAATCGAGTAATAGTTAATTAAAGGTTGAATAAGATTTGAATTTTTAATTGAAGTAAAAACTTAAGGAAGGTGTTATTAGATAACAAAGTATTTAATTTTGGAACTTATAAGTTATTAAAGAAAGGTAGTATACTTATGAATACAAATGTGTTTTAAATGATAGAAGTGATGTGTTAGTTATAAATGTTTATGAAATGGGAACTTAAGTGAGTGCATGTAAAGCATAATTACTTAATGTATCCATTGGTACATTATTGCAAATGTTTATGTTTATAAGGCATGTTAAGTTTGATTAAAGATGAATGAAAATATTCAATATAAGAAAAATGGAATAAGTCATATGATATGTAATATATCTTTTACATGAGAATTTTGAAATGTAACATGTATTGTTTTAAAACTGTTAAGTCCTAGTCATGGGTAAATAGGCATGCTTAGAAGTGTCTGCAACTGCTACTGTGGCACTAAAGTGTCTCCTGGTATTGACACTTTGGTGTCTCTTGATATCAACACTTCGGTGTCTCTTGATATTTGACACAATAGTGTCTTCTAATATTGAGACATAAGTCTCTCCTGTTCTAATATACCAATCATAGTATCTTCTGTTCTAGTCCTATTACCCTCTTTTATAAAAAGGATTAAGAGGCTAACTTGTTTTGTATTTTATTACATGCTCAGTTTTGATATAATAAAGCTTTGAAATAAGTTATATTTTGATATAATCAAATACTGTTTTGATGCAGACAAGTTTTGTTTTGGTACTTTAAAGTTTGGTTATGATATTATAGTATTCTATTATGATACTTGTAAGTTTTTCTCTGAAGCAAATATATCCTATTTTGATATGTTATATTCAATTATGAGATACATATTGTTTGGATTGCACTTTAATATGAAGAATTAAAGATTGCTTGAAATGTGATTTGATTCTGTATATGTGAATGTTAGACTACTATTATTATTAGAAACAGTCGCCAAATTATATCTTGTTTTGTTATTTCCACACTAATATTTATGCTTAGCATGGTGGTTTTGCCTCCGTGTAGGTTCTCATAAGAAGGTTTAAAGATTGAGACAAAGACAACCATAGTGGCCAAGGAGATTGTATTTTGTTTTAGAAATGTTCAATTTGTTTTTGCTTGTATTTAATGTAATTAGATATATTAGAATTTGTATTTTGTTTGATGGTTTGTAATAACCCTAATACAGGTTGGCTTTTGAATTTATGGCATGCATTATGATAATCACAATATGTATGATATGTTATATTTATTAAATACCATCTAATGATATGTAATGTATGTTTTCTTGAGTTTCTGGAAATGCATGTAAGGGAATGTTTACTATGTTTTGAAATATTTTGGTTCTATTTTGTGTGGCACTTGCATATCCTTCTAGGAGGTATATGGGTGTTACATATAGGATGGTGAAGGGATGAATTGCATGGTAATTGACTATGGAAAGGTTCGTAAATCAAATAATTAACTATCGAAGAGTTCGAGTGTTTATCCACTTACATTCTGATAAATTGGCAACATGAAATCCTTCATGATTTGGTCAGATTAAGAGTTAATTCAAGTGATCAAAATAACTGAAAACCTAACAGTCACACACATAAAAGATCGGATGAAAAACAAAGTGTGCATGATTGTCAATTAAGTAATGTTAGCCCCTGAATTTCTTTTATTATTAAATTAAGCATGGTTTAAATAAATTATGAAGTTTTGATAGGCTAAAAAAAATTAGAGTTAGTAATTATGTCAAGGTTAGTAAGATTTTATTGCATAGGTTAATTGAATTAAGGTAGTAAGATTGTATCAAGGGAAAAATTGGCAAGTCACTTAAGGATAAAGACCATAAGGCATATAAGGAAGGGCAAACTAGATATTTTACAATCATTAAAGGTAAAAAGGGAAGAAGAATTATTGTCTTGCATTTGAAGAAGAGAGAAAAATATGAAGAGAAGAAGAGAAGGAGAGAACGAAGAGAAAACAAGCTAGGTTTTAATTTTTCTTAGCCTTCAAGAGAGATTTTGAGGTTGTTCAAAAAGAGATACAGGTAGAGGAAGAGAAGAGCTTTCATTAGAGCTAAGAAACTCTTCATTTGGTGAAGATTCAAGGTAAGATCTTACTTAATCTTTTGGATTTTTGAAAGGATTTTAGTTTAAGAAGCTTAGGAAATGCATGAGTTTAAGCTTTCTAGGATCAATTTTATGAATATGTTTCTTTGGGTTCTCAATTGATATTCCTGTTGAATGGGAATTTTTCCATTGATGAAGGAAATCAAGAAAGTCAGGAGGAGCAAGAGGAGAGGTATCTTTAAGTAAGTTTCTAAAGAAGGAATTCAATGTGGGTTTCATGTTTATAATTGAGTTAATAAGCCATTAATGTTTCTTTCAAAGAAATGGAAATAAATGATTTCAACTACTTTATACATGTGTATTTGTTGCTCTTTAATTTTTTTTGAGAAAGTGTTTCATGTTTATGGTGGAATTTATGAGCCATGAACATTTTTCAAAATCAAGAAAGCTAAATGTTTTCAATTGTGTTATAAATGTTGAATTTATTGCTACCTTGAATGATTGAGAATTTACTACATGTTTGGTATATGAATTGTGTTGATGATTTATGGAATGAATGTGGAAATGATTTTTGAAAAGATATTGTGGATATGAAATCATGTTTCGAAAATGTGCCATTTTGGGCAACATGTTTACAAATTGTGAAATGCACAATTATGTGGGTTTGTGGTAGTTCGTTTTGTTATGTCATGTGCACTGTGACTTATTAAAGGCTTCTCTCGCCTGCCCGCTAGTGACACGGAGCTCCTTCATGGACTCTCTCATGTTTACAACTACACAAGACCATTATATAGCATTGCGATAGTATGTTCTATTCACGGCTACACAAGACCATTCTGTAGGAATTTGCTAGTATGTTCTATTTACGAACCTACCCAAACCATTTCTAATGTGATTATGTGCTTGAATGTGTTGACAAGTTTAATGAATGCATGATTTATTTGTTTATGAATTGTTTGATAATGTGAGAATTTGGGAAATATGTGTTTTATGGATTTTATGAAAAATTATTTTGACATTGAGTATTTCAATGGTTTGTTTGTTTTCAATTATAAACTTATTACCCACAAGCTTTTAAGCTCAACCCCATTTCTTCTTGACATATTTCGGTGATGAGCAAGAGATCGAGTGAAAGAGAGTTAAGGCATCACTCCAATTAGGCATATTTTTGTATCTTAAGCTAAACTTTGTAAACATGAAGCTTTAGTCGCATTTAAAGTATTATTTGTTCAAGTACCTTTTATATTTTTGGGATTTTGCATAATGTTGTATTGTGGCTTGGAGTGCCCACTGAAGCTTTGTAAAACTCTTATCTTTTGATGTTATTGAAATATGATTGCGTTTTGCTCATTACCTTCCAAGTTGTACATTGTATTTTCAAGTCTTTCATAGGAGTGAAAATTTGTGTTCTGACTTTAGGGGAAAAACTGCATTGATCTAAGTTGAATTAGACAAAGTTATCTCCTTAGAAGTTTTAGTTTATCTTTCTAGCTTTTCAATGATATAAAGTATGAAATTTTTGGAAATCGGAGCTGAGAGTTTTGTTATGGAAAAATTGTAGGAATGTATGAATAATGAGAATTAGTTGTATGTGATGAATCAATTGAGTTGAGATTTAAGAGTTTAATGAAATAAACTTGGCAGCTGAGTTGATATGAAGTGATATTGCACTAGAAGAGTTGAATTTGGCAAGATTATGAGTGAATGTGATGTTAGAAATGATGTAGGAACCATTAGAGATGTTTTGGAGGGAGTGTTGTCTCATCTATATCTGTTTAATGGACTTATAATCTGTTATACAGAACTTTTTGGGTCTGAAAATGTCCCCAGCCTCATCTATTTCTGTTAAACGGACATTAAGTCCATCAAACAGACCTTCATGGGTTTGGAAAACGCTCCAAACCCTGTGTATGTCCATTAGGTGGAGGTGTATGTCTGTTTAATAGATATACACTGTACACTTTCAAAAATTCACAATTTTGACCCTCTAGATGGCAAAATGTCTCTTAGGATCTTCAAGAAAGTTGTTGATCTAGAAGTCTTTTTCAAAATCATCCTAAAATGATCTTAATCTGACAACTCTAGTGAAAGATATGCCTATTGTCCCAAAATGGGTACAGTTGTAACTTGTGGGCTCATCGTTGCTTTCCTATGATACATTTAGGCTTGAAGGGAACTTGAAATGTACTTAGCAAAGAAAATGCAAATGATTTATATGTTAGGGTGATGATTGAGGATATAAACATATGAATGGATTGAAGAATATCCATTGATCAAATAGGAAACTTTTGGGAAGTTCTGAGAATGAAGATGAACTGGTGTTTGTTAGTAGTGTGCCCTAGGCCAATGGATAGTTGTGATTCATGTATTAACATTATGACTTGTTAATAATATATT
>JANIJH010003358.1:0-12915 GCA_024520975.1 Erythroxylum areolatum | reverse complement strand
AACTTGAATCTCTTGAATGCCTTTCGACAAGTCAGCACAAAAACTTTTTATATCAAGCATATCAAGAAGAGCAGATATAATTCTATTCTTCTCATGATAGCCTTTTGAATAAAAGAAAGAATTCAAAAAATACGCTACAGCATGAAGATTAAGCTTTAAGTACTTATCCCATCGAGCCTTGACGATATCGGTGTAAGGCTTATACAATTGTGGCTTCTGTTTAAAGATCTCCTTCACTGCATTTTTTATCCTAAGCATGCCCTCATAATCATAACCCAAAGATGGTTTTTCATCGGCATCTACAAATCTCAACAATCGAATTATAGGAGCCACAACTTTCACCATGATCAAGCAATCATTCCAAAACTTGCTATCTAACAAAATAGAACTAACAAATTTTCCTGTTGCATTCTTTGCCAATCTATGACCAGTAAAGTGCTTATCAATAACCAAAGCTTGTAAGTCATACTTATGATCATAAATATTTTTCAAAGTAATGAAAGTAGTGGCAAACCAAGTTACCCCTAGACGCACAATCTCTCTCCAACCTTCCCTCTTTCTTAACCAAGATAAGAAGATTATATGATTGTACACAAAAGAAGTTACCTTTGAAGCCTTCGAAACAAGTTCTACAACGTGAGGCATGTTACCCTATCCTTTAGAAGGAGATTCAAACTATATGCAACACAAGGTGATCAAAAAATATCCTCATAGTGTTCATGTACCAATTTTTCAGCTGCTACATAATTTGCTGCATTATCTGTCACTACGTGAACAACATTATCTACTCCAACCCACTCAATAACTTCAAAAAATAAATTAAATAATGATCTCGCATCTTTTACCATATCTAAAGCATCAACAGATTTCACAAATGTTATACCTGTAAAAAAATAAATAAAGTTAAAAAGCTTAAACCGTATAATAATAAGCCAAATTTATAATATTATACCTGCTGGATAATAAACTAGAAACTTTATCAAAGTTCTTTGTCTTTGATTACTCCACCCATCTGTCATGATTGTACAACCCGTTTTAGCCCAATTTTGTCGATTTTTATCAATAAATAGCTGACATTTTCTTTTACAATCTTCTAACAAATTAACTCTCAAATCATAATATGATGGACCTTTAATCCTAAGCCCAATAGCAGCAATTGCATCCGAAGCTTATTGGAAGTAAAGAGACTGAATTGCATTAAAAGGAATATAAGCATCAAAAATTCATCTAGCAATTGTAATATGTGCCTTGTGAATTGCTTCCTTACTAGATAACATACTTCTCAAACTTAGTTAACATCCTGGAGTTGTCCTTAGAGGAAAAATATGAATTTATTTCCATATCAACAGCTTTTCTTTCTTTATCCGACTTCAACATTAGTCTCCTCTTTCTTCTAGATAGAGATTCTTATCCGACTTCAACATTAGTACTGACAACGTTGCCATACACAACATTCGTACTGACAACGTTGACATAGATAACATTCGTATCGACAAAATTTTCAAATACATGGTCTACTCTTATGCCCGGATAGCCTGAATAGGGTATCACATTCTTTGCGAGTCTAATCCTTTAGAATGACCTTGCTGCGCTGTCATCCTCATTGTGTACTTTTTTGCTTCCTCATTATATTTTTTGGTGCATTGTTTACTCACTACGTCGATTTCGTTGTATGTAGATTGTTGAAATTATCAAGTCCGTCAACGTGAGAAACTTAGGGAGGATTGTGTTGTCAAGTTATCATAGCCACAGAAGTTTTAATCTTTTGACTTAATATTACGTGGAAGATTATATTTTCCTTGATTCCTTTACTGTTGAATTTTTTTGTTTCAAAATGTGGACAAGCTTTATTATAATCATTTAGTTTCTATTTATGTGAGCATATATTGTTCATATAATAATAGAATTAACAGCATTATATTACATAGTTTCAAATCAAGTCAAAGCCAAAATCAGACAACTGAATCTCTAACAATTTGGGAGAAGATAAAGATTCCCAGATATTCCTTGTTAAAACTCACAAATCTAAGAACAATCCAACTTTGATGCGAATCCAAGGAATGAGAAATTGGGATTGCTGTAATCATCTTTTTCACCCGACAAAGTAATAACGAACGCAGGATGTCTAGATCCCAAGTTTTATTACTTGAGATCAAGTATTCAAGTCACTAACCATGAGGTTATAATTTGCATTTTTGATTATCGAAATTGTTCCACGTTAAACCATTTGCTCTATCTCTCTGCCTCTACCATCACCAACTAGAAGCTTGAGAGTCGGCATGTGCATATATGAATGTCTCTCTCCTCTTTCTTCTAGGCAGAGATTCTTATCAGGCCTCAATATTTGTCCTGACAACTTTGCCGTACATAACATTCGTATTGACAACGTTGCCATACACAACATTCGTACCGATAAAATTTTCAAATACACGGTTTATTCTTACGCTGGATAGCCTCTTCTTGACCTGAGCAGTTCTTTTATAAAGAGAGAGTTGTATTGGCTAATAGTGTCGCTGAAGAGTCTAGAGGAAGAACTACCTTGGTACACTGTCGCCCTCATTGTGTGCTTTTTTGCTTCCTCATTGTGTTCTGTGCTGCATTGTTTACTCACTGCGTCGACGATGATGAACTACAGCTACAGAGTACGAGTGAATGAAATATTTTTTCTAATATCAACTTGTTTAATCTCTTCAGAAGTGTGTCGAGAGAGAGAAGAAAGTGGAGAAATCCATTATATGACAATGGACTATTACAAAAGACAAGAATAATGAGTTATAAGCAAATTCATTAGCATGGAAAGCAGTAAGATGATGAATTTTGCTGATTATTCTCAAATTATGGTTTAGCCAAAAGTTCCAATTTCCTCGGATGTAACAAAAGGGAAAAGCACATCATATTCTTTTGATGAATTCTATTAGTATATGAACAATATAAGCTCCTAGGAGTACAAAGTAAATGATGATAATAAATCTTGTTGCACATTTTGAAACGAAAAAATAAAATCTCTGTGGTGAAGTAATCAGGGAAAGTATAATCTTTCACGTAATATCAAGTTAAAAGATTAAAACCTTTGTGGCTATGACAAGTTGATAACACACTCCTCGCCAGAGTTTCTCACGTTGACGCATTTGATAGTTTTAGCAACCTACATACAATGAAGTTAATGTAGTAAGTAAACAATGCACCACAGAACACAATGAGGAAGTGAAAAAGCACATGACGAGGATGATAGTGTACCAAAGTAATTCTTCCTCCAGATTCTTCAACGGTACTAATAACCGATACGACTCTCTCTTTATAAAAGAACTGCTCAGGTTGAGAAGAGGCTACTCGACGTAAGAGTTGATCGTGTATTTGGAGATTTTGTAGGTACGAATGCTGTGTATGGTAACGTTGTCAATATGAATGTTGTGTATGGCAACGCTGTCAGTACGAATGTTGAATCCAGATAAGAATCTCTATCTAGAGGAGAGAGAGATATTCGTACACACACATGCCGACTCTCAAGCTCCTGACTGGTGATGTTGGAGGCGGAGAGATAGAGCAAATGCTTTAACGTGGATACAATTTCGATGATCAATGATGCAGACTATAACCTCATAGTTAAGGACTTGATCTCAAGTAATAAAACTTGAGATCTAACACCCTACGTTCTTCATTGCCTTGCGGGGTGGAAAAGATGATTACAATAGTCACAATTTTTTATTCCTTGGATTTGCATCAAAGTTGGGTTGTTCTTGGCTTTGTGGATTTTGGCAAAGGATCTCTGGGAATCTTTACTTGCTCTCAAATTGTTATAGATTCAGTCGTCTGATTTTGACTTTGGCTTGATTTGAAGCTATATGATATAATGCTATTAATTGTTCAGGTTTCTCTATTTACATGGAAATGTCGACAATTTAAGTCGAAAGAATCTGAGTTGGGATTCTTTTTCTGAGAATGCGTACACTATTGTTGAATCTGTACCAAACTATTTTTATATTCTCATTCAGTCAACTTTAAAGGGCTTTGTTTTGTTAGACTTTCATTTGGACAAATGACCAAATTGGAGAATTGGAATTAAAAGAATCAAGTTGGGTTGCTCTTAGCTTGATTTTGGTAGGGGCTATCAGGTAATCTTTATTTTCTCACAAATTGTTAGAGATTCAGTCTTCTGATTTTAGCTTTGGCTTAATTTGAAATTATGTGATATAATGCAATTAATTGTTCAAGTTTCTTTGTTTACATGGAAATGACGACAACAATGACAATGTTCAACTATCCAAGAGTTTCAAAGCTTCCTTCCAAAGAGTGCCCTGGTACTGGAGCTGCTGTTTTGAACGTTGCAGTTTGCTTTCAACAGAATGCTTGTGCAATTGGAAGGAGACTCTCTTACCGGTGTTCTTACGTTCAGGTTACTGAACCTTTCTTGGTAAACTACTTTGGGTCAGCCTTGCAAAGCCTTTTAATGAGGTTGTGACTATGTGAATGATTGATCACGTAACACAAGTACACATCTCGAAATTATTACATACAAGTTTTGCTTCTTGTTGCTGGTAAGTAGTTAGTCACCTTTGTGATGTGAAAAATCTTCTAACTGAAGAGTGTAATCACATAATAGTGCTTAGATATATTTCTATTCCATGGAAATTAGATGAAGTAATCAACTGAAAGTTACTTCTTTTTGTAAGAAATTTAAGGACCGATTAAGTTCGACATACCTGTATTTATGATTGTTTTGTTTTGTAAGATGTTGATTTATTCCCTTTCTGCTTTCTTTCTTTTATGTTGTTCTTCAATGGTTCAGTATATTTGAGATTGCTATATATAAGTTTTGTTTCTAAAACTTAAATACTCAATCACCAACCATCATGTTAGTTCTTCAACCATCATGAAGGTTCATTGTTAGAAGAGAAAGGAAAAGGTCTTTGACCTATTTGAGATCCATTCTATAATACCCAATAACCATTATCTTGGATGTTTTTCATGGGACTCAAATCTATAAGTTACATGGGACATAAAATAGTCTAGCAATTTCCCAGTTGACCCATGTTAAGACTTGGTAATCCAATAATAAAACTTTAAGTGCACACAATACATGGAATCGATTAAGTCATCCTTAACTGAATGAAGCTGATGGGATCATGGCGGTCACAAGTTATATAACCTGATTCCTTTCATGTATCACAGAATCAACTCACGTCAACAAACTTTAAGTGGATACTTCTTTAATTGTTATCTCACAAATAATAATTATTGTATATATCATAATATGGATAACCAGAAAGTGAGCAAAAACATAAGACTATAATTGAATTCACAAGTGTCATAACAATTCGAGCAAGACAATGATATGTATATATAGATGTCTGAAAATTATATTAACAAGGACTTATCTATAAGGCCCATACGTTCAACATGACCAAAAAATGTTTTGGGCGGTAAGCCTTTCGTTAATAGATCCGCTATCATGAGATCAATGCCAGTATGCTCAATTGACACTTTATATTTTTGCACTTTTTCTTTCGTAGACAAATACTTCAAATCTATGTGTTTTGCACCATTTGAATATTTGTCATTTTTAGAGAAGAATACGGCTGCGGAATTATCATAATAAATTCTTAACAATCAGGTAATACTGTCGACAAGACCAAGACCTAAGATAAAGTTACGCAACCACAATCCATGAACCGTGGCCTCAAAGCACGCCACGGATTCAGCCTCTATGGTGGAAGTAGCAATGAGGAACTGTTTTTTACTTTTTCATAAAACTGCTCCTCCAGCTAATAGGAACATGTAACCGAATATAGATTTTTGTGAGTCTATACAACCGACATAGTCTGAATTCGAGTAACCTTTCACTTCAAGATGAGTTGATTTTCTATATATGAGCATATAGTCCTTGGTGTCTTGTAAGTATTTAAGAACTTTCTTTGTAGCTTTTCAGTGATCCAGTCTAGGATTACGTTGATATCGTCCTAGCATTCCAACAATAAAACTGATATTTGGCCTAGTGCATGTTTGAGTATACATTAGGCTCCCAACTACTGACACATAAGGAATAGACTCCATGTCCTTACGTTCCAAATCGTTTCGTAGATATTACATTAGACTAAATGTGTCCCCTTTTTGAATTGGAACTATCCATGCGGAGCATTTTTTCATTTGAAATCTTTCTAATTTCTCGATATAACCTTTCTGAGACAATTCTAATAATCCTTATGATCTATCCCGAAATATTTCTATTCCTATCACATAAGATGCCTCACCCATATCTTTCATTTTGAAATTATTAGAAATAAAATTCTTAACATCATATAACAAAACAACATTATTCACAGTAAGAAGGATATCGTTAACGTATAGGAGTAATATAACGAACTTGCTCCCACTAACCTTCATATAGATACACCGATCAACAATATTTTCTACAAAATTATAAGATATAATGATATCATTAAACTTAAGATACTGTTGTTGAGAAGCTTGCTTCGGTCCATATATTGACTTCTTTAATTTACACACCAATCGTTTCTTTCTTGTGATCACGAAATCTTTCGGTTGATCCATATATACTTCTTCTTTCAAGTCACCATTTAGAAAGGCAGTCTTTACATCCCTTTGGTGAAGCTCTAAATTATAATGAGCCACCAGTGCCATAACAATTCTTAAAGAGTCCTTCTTTGAAACTAGAGAAAAGGTCTCTTTATAGTCAATACCATCCTTTTGAGTATAACCTTTGGCAACCAGTCCGGCTTTATAACTTTCAATGTTGCCTTGTGAGTCACGTTTGGTCTTAAAGACCTATTTATAACCCACTTACTGTGCACCTTCCGATAACTTAGTTAATTCCCAGACATTGTTATCATCCATTGATTTCAACTCTTCTTTCATAGCATTGGACCATTTTTTAAAATTGTTACATTCTATGGCTTGTTTGAACAAGCTTGGATCTTTATCAACGCTCAGGTCATATTCAAGTTCAAGTGAGTAAATTTCGTAATCACTTGAGATAGTTGGTCTTCTTTGCCTTACAGACCTTCGTAATGCTACGTCTTGATCATTTGTTACTTGATCATTATTAGCTGGTTCGTCATTAATATGTTCAATTTGTGAAATTTAAATATTAGTTTGTTGTTCCGGTATGTTGCTTATCTGTGATGCAATAAGAGGAATAACAACCGGTGGAATCACCTCTGATGTAGTAGATTCTACTCGATTTTGAGTAGTTTCTACTCGATTCTCGTGAATATTCACTTTTTGTGATTTTCTACTATCACTGATTTGACCATTCTCAATGAATCGAGTATTTCCATATTCAACTATTCTCGTATTATGATTAGGACAATAAAATCTATACCCCTTTGACTTTTTGGGATAGTCGATGAAATAACCACTAACGGTTCTCACATCAAGCTTCTTTTATGTGGATTATATAGTCTTACTTCTGCCGGACAACCCCAAATGTGAAGGTGTCGTAAACTAGGTTTCCTTCCTGTCTACAATTCATAAGGTGTCTTAGGAACTGTCTTACTAAGAATCCTATTTAGTAGATATGCAGTGATCTTTAATGCATGCATCCATAATGATAAAGGTATAGTACTATTACTTAACATGCTCCTAACCATTTCCATAAGAGTACGATTCTGCCTTTCAGCTACACCATTTTGTCGTAGTGTACCAAACATTGTGTATTGCGCACATATGCCTCGACTAGCAAGAAACTTTACAAATGGACCTGGACATTGCCCATTTTCATCAAATTTTTCGTAATATTCACCACCTGATCAGACCTCACTATCTTTACTTTTCTATCTAACTGCCTTTCTATCTTATTAATGAACACCTCTAGGATGTCCACAGACTGAGACTTCTCATGTAGCAGATACATATATCCATATCGTGAGAAGTCATCAATAAAGGTAATGAAATATTTTTCGTCGCTCCAATAGGAATGTCGAAAGGACCACAGATATCAGTGTATATTAATTCAAGTAATGCGTTACTTCTTGTGGCTGGATGCTTTGATATATGTTTGGTTTGCTTGCCTTTAATGCAATCCACACATATATCCCAGTCAATAAAATCCAATCGAGGCAATATTTCATTTTTCACTAACCTCTGTACCCTTTCTTTGGATATATAACCTAATCTTTTATGCCACAAAAAAGCAGAACATTCATTATGTGCACTACATTTATTTCCTATAATATGGTCAACATAAAATAGAGATTCAGCAAAATCAATATCAAGATTGAAAAGATATAAACAATCAATTAATGTACCAGAACTATAATAGTACTTATGTGTATACAATGAAAAAACATTTTTTCCAATCTTAAATTGAAATCCTACATCATCCAATTTTGTAATAGAAACTAAATTTCTAGCACATTCAGAAACATAAATATACTTTTCTATATCTAGGTAACACCTAGTGTCCAAGATCAATCTGTACGTCCCAATGCCCTCTATTCGTGCCTTTATTATGTTTTCCGTATACAAGAATTTTTAAGTTCCGTTTATGGTCTGGATTGAAAGGAATTCCTGTTTAACATGTGACACATGAGTAGTTGCACTAGAATCTAACCACTAAGTATTTTTTGGCACGTCAATAAGATTTAATTCAAAACATATTGAGATATAGTATGCCTTTCTTTTTGAACCAAGCCTTTCTTTTAGGACAATCTTTCTGAAAGTGACCAGGCTTCTTACAGAAGTGGCATCTCTTATCTTTCTTGATTTGACCCTCATTAACTTTGCTGAGAGCTTTATCCTTATCTTTGCCTTTCTTTCCTGGATTGTTCTTACTGCTACTAGCTCCTTGATGAAACGTGAGATGAACAGAGTGTTCTTTTATTTTCTTTAATCTCCCTTCCTCTTAAACTAATATGGCCTTAATTTCTTGAAGGTTCTATTTTCTTTAATAGTGTTATAATTCACTTGGAACTGGCCAAACTCTAGAGGAAGGGAGTTGATAACGAACTATACCAGAAAGGACTCACTCACATCCATACCCATGGATTTCAACTTTGCAGCTAGGTTTGACATATGAGTTACATGATCATGAATGGGCTGTGACCAAAACTTTTTAGTCGTCAGCTCACTCATTAAAGTCCCTACTATGGACTTGTCAGCTATATCAGATTGGGAGTATTCTTTAAGCTTCAACATGAACTTTTTTGCATTGTTCGTTTTAGGCATTAACAGCTTTACATTTTCCGCAATCGTCATTCGCATTAAATTCAAGCTCAGCCTATTAGACCATTCCTAAGCTTCAAAATAAGACTTGTCAGCTTCAGAACTAGCCTCAGTTATGGCTGTAGGCCTTACGTCTGAGACTATGGCGAAGTCCAAATCCATTACACCCAGTTGGAACTAGATTTGTTTGGACCAATCCCTATAGTTCAGACCATTGAACTTAATCAAGCCATTGCCTAAGGCGAACAAACTAGTAGATGCTACACATACAATAGATAGTCCACGCATTAATGCTTTGAGTAAACCTAAATGAATTCAAACTACCTAATAAACTTTGATTATGCATTTAAATTCTCCTTTGGGTGAAATTTAAATACATAGTAGTAACCTATTCTGATGCATATATATAATTTACTATAATGGACAATCAATCATATTTTAATCAACATGTATGTTATCTTTGGATATATAATCATATTAACCACATATGTTGACAAAGTCCCTTTAATGTCTAATTATAAGCAATGGTCCACCTTTGGGTGACCTCCTAGCTTTATAATTAATAATCTCAATTGCTCAGTTCAACCTTTATGTCATTTTAGCATCATATCATAGTGAACAATTGAACAAATCACAAATAAATGCTCAATATTTTTCAAGCTAGGCCACTTTGGTGACTAATAAGCTTTCTATGCAATAAATATTTAATTAGACAATTATCATACATGACAAACTTTAATTTAATTAGTTTGGTCACTTTGGTGACTAATAAACTATTCTAAACATCCATAATGTCATGTATTACACCCAACATATAATAGGAAATTTTAATTCCAACTATTACATAATGTAAAATATTCAAAGTACCAAAGAAATATATAATATGGCACTAATTTTGAAAATTATATTACGTATAAATCAATTATGAATTAAATAATCCATTGTTATTGGGCCATAACATTTATTAACTCAATATTAAACTCAACAAAAATCAGTCCAAAAGCTAATTTTTGGGTCTGAAAGCCCGTCTAAGCACACGTTAGCATCTGGAAGCTCGGAGGCAGCGTTGTCCCTGCACACGCCAGACACTGCGCTGTTTCTAGGCGAGGCGTCTTCTTCTTCGCTAGTTTCATCTTTTGTTTCATACTTTTTTTTCTTCTTTTATGGATTCTTCTTGACAAGTCCTTTCTAGAATCCTCTCTTGCATTAACTAACAAAATGTAATCTACCATTGTCTTCTTTGGTAGTCATTACATGATACAAACCCATTTATTTTCTCACTCTAAACCATCCAACCTTACCCAGAGCATCTCTTCATACCAAAAACTTTAGGTTTTATATTTTCAATTTTGCATGGCATTATCATGGATACAGAGGAAGAGACATATTGGTAATGAGTTTTCTTTCATACCAACACGATGGTGTGTTTATTTTTATGTTGTCTTATGCATTGTTATATCAACACCGAAGATTAGTCAACACATACATATCAACATTCATATTCGGTTCTTTAAAACAACCATACACATGTCAAAGATGGCATCATTGCAGTTCTTCATCACATTTAATTGGTTTTCATTTTCATTTCCATCGTTAAGACCAAAAACCAGTTTCAGAAATGCATGGAAATTAAAGAACAAAACAAAACTAAAATAAATATGCGTCGTATGAAAGCAAGCAATACAGAAAATAACATAAAAATCACACTCTAGAAATGCAACAAACAATACCATGCTTTGATACCAATTGTAAGACATTTATGGATTGATTCATTTTGCGTACCTGTATCCATGATTGTTTTTCGTTAGATGTTGATTTTCTTGAAAGAGTTTTATTTCCTCTCTGCTTCTTTCTTTTAGTGACTTTTTCAATGGTTCAGAATTCCTTATTTAATAACTTTTTTCAACTTATATAGTATCACGAACCGATATGTCGTTTGGTAATTAAAAGAGAGAGGAAAAGGGTCTTTGACCCATTTGAGACCCCATTATTTAATACCCAATAACCATTATCTTGGGTGCTTTTCATGGTACTCAAATTATAAGTTACATGGGACATAAAATAGTCTAACAAAATCAAACAATAATATGGCAACTTAATTGAAGGATTAGAGATGCAGATTACAGTATCAGGCAGTATGGTAAATAATATGATA
Source organism: Erythroxylum areolatum (assembly GCA_024520975.1). NCBI lineage: Eukaryota > Viridiplantae > Streptophyta > Magnoliopsida > Malpighiales > Erythroxylaceae > Erythroxylum > Erythroxylum areolatum. The sequence goes on along the minus strand of JANIJH010003358.1, from coordinate 1,580 downwards.
CTTACTTGTTTCATATAGGTCGAACGGTACCAATAATTATTGAAATGTTAGCCACTTACCAAAATTTAATGAAAAAGATTAAAAAATTTTAGGATTATATTGAAATTTTTAAAAATTTTAACCATAAAACCTCCCCCACCCACCTCCTCTATATTGTTGATTGTCGCTGCCTCTTTCGCTCACTCTCCTCTCTCAATCTTTGCACTGCCGCTCATCATCCATCCTCCACCACCCTTCATCGCCGTCTCCTCTACCTTGCATCATAGTACGCACCTCACACCAACGTTGTCGATTGCAACTACATCTCGCACTATTACAACCTAGATCATCGCAGCTTGCATGTTGCATCGGCACCATGGACGTGCCACACCATTACAAGTCACATGTCACTGTTGCACACTTCGGTCCCATCATAGTTCATAGTTTAGAGGTCACACCCATTAGCTGTCCAACATATTAATCAAGTAGTGTTGAACCCTATTTCCGGAGCCCAACATCGGACACGGAAGCATGAGGCTTGGGGCGTGGAGGAAAGACTTGGAAGTTGGAAACTTAGAAAAAAAGTCCTTCGGAAGCAAAGGTGGGCATCGCCGCAGCGTATGCCGTTTCGCCGTGGCGAATCTATCAGGAACTCACACCGTGGCGAGCAAATGAACTTTCGCCGCGACGAACCCGCGATTTTTACCTTCGCCGCGATGAGCAAATCTTTCGCCGCGGCGAGCAAATCTTCTCGTCGCGGCGAACACACCCAACCTCAAATAATGCAAACTTAAACTCTTCCAACTACTCAACCCCAACATTTACTCTATTAGATGCAACCCTAACTTCCCAACAACCATCATTAATTTAAACTCAAAATAAAAATGAACTTATACAAAAACACATGAAATTTCCAAAATCCAAAATCATGTTTCATTAAGAACAAAAGTAAAAGTGTTACAAAGCTTTAAAGGCATTTCAAGCCATAATACATCATTTGAGTTCAAGAACCAAAAATACAAAATGCACTTGAACTAATAAAACTTGAAATGTGACTAAAGCCTTGAATTCCATAAATATAACTTGAAAATACAAAAATATGCTAATTCGGAGTGATGCTGTAACTTTTGACCTACTCGATCTCTTGATCATCGCCTGATTAGGAGAAGGAGAAAGGGGTGAGCTATAAAGCTCGTGGGTAACATATTTATAATAAAGAAACAAGTAAAACTATTTTCAAAAGCTCATTGCCGTCGTACATTTTCGAAATCATAGTAATTTCGCACGTAAATAATAGATATCATCATCTCAAAATGCTTGATTTTCAAACAATTCATGAGCTATTTTAAATCATGTATGCATCAAACTTATCAACATATCATAAGCATATAAGCACATCAGAATGGTTTGGGTAAGTCCAGATTCATGACGCACTACACATTCCCATATAATGATCCTGTGTAGCCGTAAATTCTTGAGGGAGCTCCATGCCACTAGCGGGCAGGTGGGAGAAGCCTATACTTGGGTCAACGTGCACATGACAATTCTTGAGGGACTACCACAAACCCACATAACACACATAGTTCAAAATCTTGTAAACT
>JANIJH010003348.1:0-12915 GCA_024520975.1 Erythroxylum areolatum | reverse complement strand
ATGTACAATCATGTGCATATACAAAAATTACAATTTATGCATATATGGAGGCCATATTAGGCATGAACATGCCGAGACTAGTTTACACACTCATAACCCATTCCAAGATTACTATTTTACCCTTCCCATCGGTGATGGGATGTTACACGTAATACTTTGATCTCAATTGATCCTAGACAATATTTCTCTCTTTATCCTTTCCATGATCGAGGTTTCCTTGCGTTGACATATACTAACATCAACTTTACCCCAATTCTCTAGAATTTACCTCTTCTAGTGTTACACCATGTCATAATGATTAAACTACCCTATTGGGTGCATTTACTCTTCTCATGTGATTCATCATCTTTTTCTTTATCTCATTTCTATCTCATCCTCCTATTGTCATTATTTCATCGCTCATATGCATATCCTCAATCAATTTAGAATTATTGATGCATAATCATTATGAAATTCTAGTCTCAATCCCCCTAATATCTTCTTAAGGTGGATCATAAATCTTGTCACATTAATCAAACAACCACTCTATATCCAATTTCAGCCTCTCAAGGTCATAAGAAATTATGATTTCAACTAACTTTGTTTGTACACTTTAAATCTTGTCATTTCTATATATCTTTATTTTCCTCAATCAATCCACAACTTTCATCTTCTCACTTTCTGAAAGAGCATCACTCTTCTCACTAATTCAATCAACTCAAACTCTTAACACATGCTCATGCGTATGACTCATATACATGTGACTCAGACTAGGGATTAGTTGCTACTGTCTGCTATGACATGACTAAAATGCATGTAACTTGATATATATTTCCAAAAATACCCATGTAAGATACTAATTTTGGGCTCTAATATCAAAATGTAGCACCCCACTCTCGTAAGACATGTACCTGACATCCTGAGTGATGTTCGAGTACGTACCTCACAAGGGCAGCATGCTAAAACAGTCGAACATTTGAACTCAGTACAAAATTTTCAAATTTATCACACGTGTGGAACAAAATAATCAAATCGGATCCATTTTCTTTTTTTTAAAACATTTACATTCATAAGTGTTACCAAGATTTTTCAAATCGTCATCATTTTATTAATCACTAGTGCCCATTATAGATATGAAACACTTACAATCATAGTGTCATTACATTATAAATGCATTCGCATACACAATGTACAAAAATTTCAGAATACATTCTTTAATTTAAAAATTAATGGAAAATTCTATGCAGACGCTAACTGATCCCAACCTATCTGTCTTAATTGAATGCAGTGGCTAGATTCTCGTTTGCTTAATGGGGTAACTTCTCTGAGCCTAAAAAATAATATTGCAATTTTGGTAAGTTTTGTGAACTCAGTGAGTTAACCATCCTCGATGGTTCACTCAAATCACATAATACATACAGTTCACATTTTCACGTAATTCACATCATTTCATTAATAATCATATTGAATCACATACACCTCATCAATCATTTCACATTTTGCATTCAACACATATCACATTTAGAAGTCATTGAAACCATTATAATCATTCATATCAGGCATAGGCAGTGCACATGAGACTCACTTTCAATTTGTTACTTTGTTGTGACCGAGTACCTTTTTCACTGACCCATATCCCTTGTGGATACCGAGCTGTATCGAATAAAGTTCCATATCCCTTAGTGAATACCCGGTACATTCACAACTGATCCTGAGGTTCCTATCACATATCGAGCTTTAAAAGCACTTTTTCACTGGCGACTTCGGTCATAATTGTCTTCATGTTTCATGCATTCATGGAATGAAATGCATCAATCACATATGATCAATCAGTCACTTTCACATGTCATTAGACCTTAGTCCAGCATTCAACATTTAGGTTGAGAATCACTTTTTCATTCATATGCATATTCACATTTAGAATGCATTTATCATCGGACCGTGGTCCGACATTTAATAGTCAAATTGTGTTGGACCCTGAACTTTTCTTGAAAATTTGAATTTATAAAATGAAATTAAATGAGGAAATATGGTATGATTCTTTGTAATGAATGAAAAGTATAAAAAAATTTATGAGCATTTGATGAAATGAAATTCATTTGAGTTTCCTTGTGTTTTGCATATGTTTGATAAAAAGATGACGTATTGTGTATTGTGTTTGGATGTGGGAATTGGAGGATGGATGATTGAAGTTTTTTGTACAGGTGCTGGAAATTTGGTGGTGTGTTTGAAGATTTTGGTTAGTGAACATTTAGGGGAGATGCTGTCAAAATTTTCATAATGGGCAGAAACTTTGGCTGTATTTTTGGCCCTCTTAGAGTTTGAATTGGATTGGAAGGTGTTCTTGAAGATTGTATTACATGTTTAGAGCTTTCTATTGGTATATAATATGTCATTTTTGGCCTTAAGAGTAAGAAGTTATAAGGTTTGGAAAAAGATAATTACTATTTGAAATGTCATTTTATAGGCAGTAACTTTGAAAGAGGTTTTACCTCCTTTAGAGACTAAATTGATTTTTTCATCCTTCATTAAAGTTATAGAGAAAGTTTATAGCTTTTCATTGATGTATAATATGTTATTTTTGATTGTGGAATTTGGAAGATATGAAATTGGAAGGTTTGGATGTAGTATAGGATGACCAATTTTGTGGTAGAAACTTTGATTGAATAATTGACTTAGATAGAGGTTGAAATTGCTTTGAAGTTCTGCATAAAATTTTTAGACTATGTTTTTATCTTTCCATTTATGTAAAGTATGGAAATTTTGGGCTATGAAATAGGAAGTTATGATTTTTACAAATTGTTGTTACTGTTTGGGAAGAGTATTAGTGGACAGAAACTTTGAGTGGATTTTTGACTCCATTAGAGGCCAAATTGATTTTTCTATCCTTCATCATGAAAGTTGTAGTTTGCTTTTTGATCTTTTAATTGATATAAAGTATGACATTTTTGGACCTTGGAGCTGAAAGATAGAAATTTTCGAAGTTGAGTTATTATTTAGGGAGACATTAAATGGGACAGTAACTTTGATTGGAAATTTGAGCACTTTAGAGTCGAAATTGGTTTTTGAGTTCTTTATGGAAGTTGTAGAGCTTCCTTTGAAATTTCTATTGATACCAAATTTATCAAATTTAGAATTAGGGAGTAGGAGTTATGAAATTTGAAATTTTTGGTTATATATATATATATGTATTTAGTAAAAAAAAAGAAATTCGGACTCGCAGGCACCCTCGCGACCGAGCGTCTCGCCCTGTGAGCGGCTCGCAAGCGCCCACGTGCGATGCTATTTTTCCTTCTGTTTCTCTCCCTTGCGTGCGACGACACCGTTTTGCTTCCCTTATGCGCGCGAAAACGCTGTTGTTTTGATTTTCTTCTAATTTTGCTATTTTTCTTCCTAATCCGACCCTCTCTCAATCTTTTGCTTATATCTTTTTCGTCTGACATCTGATTGACTTGATTTTTAAAGTGTTAGATTCCTAAGACATTCCTCTACCTGTCCATGGAGAATTGAAAATTTTTGAGATTAAATTGAGGATGATTTATTTAATCAAAGTGAGTTGAAAAATTTTCTAAACATGGTTCAGTATTTTGGTAAATTCTTGATGTGTAGAGATTCAATTGAGCTGATTCTTGTTGCAAAGTAAAGTAGACGCAATGGGCTACAAATTATCTGAGACATGGAATTTCAATTTAGCCCCTAAGACTTTCAATTTTTGACTTGAAGTTAGGTTTAATGTTCAGTCTTGGATTTGTAAGAGCTGAAAGTATTTTGGCTATAACTTTTGCTCTAGTTATCCAAATGAAGTGATTTTTGATTTGGATTAAACTAGAGAAATAGGGCTACAAATTTCCTGAAGGAATTGATTTCAATTTAATCTTTAAGAATGTCAATTTTTGGATGAAAGTAAATCACTGAAAAAATGTTTTAGCATAATAATAGTCCGAAATGTTTGGAGTTTAACTTTTGGAGTTGTGCACGAAATTAAATGATTTTAGTGTCTTTATGAAATTGAGACAATAAGGAACATTTCTATAGAAGGAAGTTTTAGCAAATTCCTTCAATTTGATGGTTAGAAAAATGTCCTAATGTAAGTATGAATTAAAATGAATTTTAGGGGCAAATTTGGAAGATCACTTAAAGTGTTAAGTTTTTAGGATTTTAAGGAAGGGCAATTGGGTATTTTTGCATTTCATTAGTGGCAAGTAGTTGGGCTGTCATTTAAGAAAGAAATAAGGCACACAATTGGGAAGGAAGAAAGAAAAGAAAAGAAAGAAGAGGAGAAGGCTTTCGGTGGAGAATGAAGAAAGAAGAAGAAAAAGGTTAGGGCTTCGATTTTCTTGGGTTTCAAGCAAGATTTTGAGTTGCTTCAAGAAGGAAAAAGATGGAAGAAGATGAGAGCTCCATTATGAGCCAAGAAAATTCGAAATTAGTGAAGGTTTAAGGTAAGAGGATGATTTTGATTTGTTAAATTATGAAAAAGTTTTGGTTTAGATAGCTTGGAAATGTTATAGGTTTGAGTTTTCTAAAGTCAATTTTGGTGATTTCATAGTTTAGATTGCCCAATTTTGGATGGTTATTAATTAGAGATTTTGTCATGAATTAGGAAATTTAAGTGAGACAATGGAGAAATTGATGCTTTGGACAAGTTACAAGCATGGAAATGAGGTGCGTACCATGTTTATATTTTGAATTATAAGCTAATTATAAGTTTTTAAAAAATCAAGAAGTGAAAAGATTTGAAAAATTATTGTTTATGTTTTCGAAAAATCAAGAAAGTATCGAATTTTATTATTTCCGGATGTTTTTGAAAAATTGTTACAAAGGTTAAATTTATTATTTTAAATGATTTGCTAAATTGATAAATTTCTGAAATTCATTATTTATGAATGATTTTAAGAAATTGTTATTCATTATGTTTGAATTATTTAAGAAATTGCTACAATGCTTAAATTCAATGTTTTGAATGATTTGATAAAATTGATACAATTGTTACACTCATTGTTTTGAATAATTTGCTAATTGTTAAAATTGTTGCGTTCTTTGTGGTCGAATGATTGAAGAATTGTTATGCGTGAATTTGATTGTTATAAAATTGATTGATTAATTTTGAATGCATTGTTGTTTGCTATATGACATGTGAATGGAGAATAAATTTTTGAAAAGTGTCTAAGGGCAATTTTGTTTCAAGTATGAACATATCTGTTATGTGAGTTTGGTTAGGTGCCCTAAAAGGGTCAAGTGCACTTGTCTAGGCTTCGCCTGCCTACCCGCTAGTGGCATTGGAGCTCTGTTATGGACTCCCATAAGTTCACAGCTCCACCGGACCGCTATGCGGAAAGGTGTAGTACGTTCTGTTCACGGCTGCACAGGGCCGCTATGCGGGAATGTGCAGTACATTCTATTTCTGGACCGACCCAAACCATTCTGATGTGTTTATGTGCTTTTGTTTGTTTCTAAGTGTGATGCATCCATGTTTTTGAAATTTCTCATGAATTCTTTGATAAATTGAGATATTATGAAAAATAAGCATTTTGATGAATTCTTTCTACTTTGAAAGTTTTAGAAATGGCAAACGTTTCGAAAAATGATTTTTTGCTTATTTTTCGATTTATAAATATGTTATCCACGAGCTGTAAAGCTCACCCCCCTTTCATCCCCATCTCCAGGTATCGTGCAGGAGAGCAGATGAAAGAAAGTCAAGGAATTTGTCCGATTTTGCGTATCTTGTGTTTTGTATATTTTGGATTTTAGTATTAGTTTTGTATGTGGCTTGGAATGCCATTAATGTTTTGTAAGAATTTATTTTATGATGTGCATGAATTATGAATTTGTATATTGAATTGAGATATGAATGTGACTTGGAATGTGATATGGGTTCCGGACAGGAGGTCCGATGATATTGATTATTGATTGAGAATTATTGAAGTGTTATAGGTAAATGAATGAGTTTGATTTGTGTTTGAATTCTAGACAGGAGGTCCGATGAATTGTGTTGCTGGAATTGAGATATTGAAGTGCTTACTGTGTATGGTTTGATTGGTTTATGGCATGTGTGAGTTTCGATGGCAAAGGAAAAAAAAGATTTTGTTTTAAATGATTCGCATATGAAGGATAAAATAAATTGAGGTTATGGAATTGGTGAATTCCAAATTGAACAATTGAGTTGCTTTGTATAAAATGGAATAAAGAATGAAAAAGAAAGAAAGAAAAATTATACTGATTTTTGATTGGCTTAGATTAGATGTCTTATGGTTTCTAACACGATGTTTTTTTTAAGTAGGCATTCTCGGATATTGGAATTTGAACATACAGTTGATTGATCCGTTTTGTTTCTTTATTTCCGGATTATGTAAATTCGTTTTTCCGATTCCGTTTTTGGCTTTCCGCTGTAGATTTCATTCGTTTTCGCTTTCAGCTTTTGTAGTATGTTTTTCCGTTTTCCGTTTTTCCAATTGGGGTCCGGTTCTGAAATCGGGTCCCAACAAGTTGTGTACACTTATTTCAATCAAATTGACATTCAAGGAGCATTTTAATGTTCTCACATTTGTCAAACTCCTCGGACATATATTGTCTAGAATCAACACATTTGCATCAATCATATTTATAATAATTCAGTGCAAAAATTTAAAATAGAAAAAACACTTAAAATATGACCATCTAGGTGGACTCATAGTATGCTCCGGATTAGCATTATCTTCCATGATATGGAAACGTCTGAATGCGGACATTTATCCTGCACATCAAAATTATGCAATACATACATTGCACACAAATATTAATAACTTTGCATAATTATAATCATTTATTTATGCACAAATGTGTATATGAACTATGTACAAAGCATGATCAATGATAATTATCAAATTTCACACTTTATCCACATTCTCATTTTAAAACTTGATTTCTAGTCATTTCATTTTTTGGCATCATTTACACTCATAAAAACCCAATTCTCATTCACTTTAACTTGAAACACATTATTCCTCTCCTTTGAATCACAACTACAATCATATGAATATCTTTATTCCCAATAAACAAATAACTTTTGTACTTTGATATCAATAATTCATTTACTAATGCTATTCCAACATTACAAGATCACACATTATCCAAACTCTCATTTCTTTTTATAATTTCTCTAAATTTCCAGACCTTCGGATATATTTTCCATAAACATTCTGACAAATAAAATGAAGTAATTTGGTAACATTTTCTTCTATAAAAATGTTCCACGTTGTCTTAAGTTTCTAATGAGACCAATATCATTCAATTTGTTTAGCACTCCAAAAGTTATATTCCAAATAGTTTGAACTGTTCATAAGCTTAAACAGTATCTTGTACTCAACTTTAATTCAAAAATATGGAATTCTAGAGATAGAACTAAATTTTGACTCCTTCAAAAAACTTGTAGCCCTATGTCTCTAGTTTAATTTAAATTAAGAGTCATTCTATTTGGATAACTACAGGTTAGTATATTGACAAAAAACCCAAGCATATTCAATGAAAAATACTCCAGTTATGAAATTCCAGAATTGTTCATCATTTTTGTCCCAATTCAATCAATCAATCTCTTACAAATGGCTTCAGATGGCTATAATATTGGTGAAATGTGTTTCAAATCTGTTGGATCAAATCCTATATCATTTGGAGGTCAGGAGAAGAAGTTATAGTCAAAGGATCAAAGGATGTTTATGTCTGTCTCCCATTAGTAATCAAAGAAGTCACGATTGTGAGTTTCTAACACATTCCAAATGTCACGATCGTGTAGGAGCACGATCATGACTCTCAAACTCTTTAGAAAAGTGACGATTGTGCAGAAGCATGATCGTGCTTTTCTTCTTCTCCTCCGAAGTAGCTAATATCGTTTCTTCTTTCTCTCTTCCCAAAAATAAACTTTTGGGACACTTTTACACTGTCATTTGGACAATAAAAATGAAGGATTTAGGCTAAACATTCTTGTAAACAATTGTTGCTTTATGTCTTAAGTTTTTAATGAAACCAATTTCGTGCAATTTGGTTGGGTAATCTGCAAGTTATACTAAAAAAACTACAGACTATTCCCAAACCACAACATAATCCATAAACTTGAGTTAAAGCTAAATTTTGAAACTCTTAGAAATAGAATTCGAAATCGATTCCTTATGAAAAATATAGCCACATGTATTTAATTTAATATAAACTTAAAATCATCACATTTGACTATATAAAAATCAAGATAGAGCTAAAAGACAGATGCATGCTCAGTGGGAACATTACAACCATCATACTCCAGAAATTCTTCTTTCACTTTTTCTAGATTTTTAACTCCTACATTTTTCATCTAACACATCTTAAGCATAAATCATCTTTTCTCCTTCATTTCCTCCTCATTCTCAGCTCATTATCACTCACAAAAAAATCAAAATCCATTATTTCTTATAAACATAAAAAACAAAACATTCATATACGAATGTTCATCTTAGCTTCTGCACTTCTTCATTTTTCTGCATTTTTCCATTTTTTGCACATTCTCCATTATCTTCTCTAATTATCCTTTTAATCATTCTTTCTCATATCATGACATCTACACCATTTCCTTAACTCTAAACTCATTTTAACACATCTTTAAAATGCCAAAAGAATTCACCTACACACAGTGAAAACAGAGTATATATATATATATCAACTTTTCCTGAATTTTTTCTACACTCTTTTCCTTCACATTTTCATTGATATTCAAACTCAAAAATCATTTCAACACCATCTTAAGACATATTGATCATCAAATCACACAAATAATACATCCATATAGCCACAGTGTACATGAAAATGACTATTTTTCCCTTGATCATGCAATGTCAAGTAATCACCATATTTATCTCATATATTATCAACTCATAAGGATTTAACATGATACTTACTTGCTAAAACTCCAAATTCTTCAAAACATCATGAAGCCCGAATTTCTCAAGGAACCTACGTACATCATCTTAAAGGTGGATTGGGTTAGGTTTTCTTGTGCCAAAAGAAAGAGACAACAAAATGGGAGTAGTAAAAGATAGTTGAAATCAAGGTGTAACTTTGGTGAGAAATCCGTGAAGAAAAAGAAGTTTCAAGAAGAAAGCCACATAGAAGATATTTCAAACCAAGAAGAAACAAGAACTAGGTCTTCCAATTTTAAAAGAAATGTGGCTTAAAGACTTAGCTTGGCAAGTGACCCTTGTTACTAGGCTTTAAACTAGGTTCTCATTTAACTAGTTCAATCAACTCCAAATTTTACTCTAATTGTCTCTAATTTTTCAATGACATTTTCTTACAAATTCTAAAGTCGTCTATAAAATTCTTTAATATCATTTAACTCTTATTTCTATTTCCATTTGTCAATTGACTTGCCACTTGGCATTTTTCCTAGACTAGTAATACCCAACATTTTTTTCAAAATTTCTCCTAAAATTCACCAAAATTAAAATCCAACTATTTATACTTCTCCAATTCATTTTTCAATACAAATAATTCACAATTCTCAATATAAGCGCATTTATAAAAAACTTATACATGGAATGCCAATGAATGCACGTCCATTCATTTTAATGTGTGCAAAAATTCAAATTCACATGTGTGTATGCTAACATTATTTATGCGCGTGAGATGCATTTTTTTTCTTGATCTCTCATTGATCTTACATGTATTGTATTTTAGGGTTCTAACCTTTAGTATGGGAACTGGATGTTACAGGGAAAGATTGAACAACTTAGATTTCTTAAAGACAAGCCTTGGGAATTGATGCCCATATAGAGGAGAAGGGCTTGTGTATCGGCTAGCATACCAAAACTTTGAGCTACATTTAATCTTGGTTTATATTTGATCTCTAATCGATAATCTGTTTTATAAAGCACTTGGATGATATATAGACTAGAAACCTGTGATGTAGCTTTGTTAAGGTTTGTCGGTAAAATATTCCACGAGTCTAGGAGTTACAGTGAGAAGAGCCTTTCTCAATTCATTAGTGTAAACAAAACCACGTACCTTGATGATGTAGGTGCTAGAGTTGCTATGAACTTTGTTTAAGGAGCTTTGTCTTTCCCAATAGATGTAAAAGTTTAAGGTTTAGTTGGTTAAGAAGGTGGGGTTTTGATTTGAAAAGGTTTTGGCTATGAGCTAGTAGGTTTTGCAGGTTTAGTATATTATGGTGATGGGTTAGAAGGCTTTGAAGGTTTAGAATTTCGAGATTTGGTTGACTTGGGAAGTAGGATGGATATGCTACCCAATCAAGGGACAATTCATTTTAAGTGCTTTTTTATAGTCAGCAACTTCAGAGTAAGTTCGAGAGGAATAGATGGGTTGAATGATTGGAAAAGTTATGGGATAATCTCCATAAACAATCTTCGACTGTTCTATCTGCATGTCAATCTCCATTCTTTGGAGTAATTCTTTCACCTTTTTAAGTTCTTGCTCTTTATTGGTAAAATTAGGTCCAAAATACTAGGTGTCAATGTATCTTTTAAGATCAACTTCAAGTTGAGCCACCTGATCCTTTAAAGATATGTATAATGTTTGGATCTTTGAGGAAATTGTATCTACTCATTGTTGAGTAGCCTGAGTTTGTTGGCTAAGCCTGTTAAGTTTATAATTAATACAACAAAGAACTTTGTTTTAGGCTACAGTATTGTACTTCATATGAATGATTGGAGACAATATTTCCTTATGAAGTAATTTATGTAGCTTGAATATAAGGGCTAGAAACAACCCTATTATGTTCATCAAAATTTTGTTGCAAAGGAGGGAATTCTTCCTTATACAGTTTGACCATCATACAAGGAATGGGAGGGGGAGTAGGAACAACGACAATGGAAGGTTTATTAAAGATTGATTCTGGATGGAAAAAATGTTCCTTATCAATAGCTTTGAGTAATTCTTGAAGATTTGGAGGTCTTGTCCTTGGATTTTTAATCCCAATCTATAGTTTAGAATTGGGATTACGAGCATCCTGTTGATAGGATAATTATTGGGTTAGTTGACAATGATGGATTTCTTTAGGTTGTTGTTTCCTATTGTTCTTCTTCTTCCTTTTTCAATTATAAAGCTCATCATCATCACTATTTGACTTATAATTCAGACATATTTCACAATCTGGTTCACACATAGAGGGATTTACATCCCAGAAAAGATGTCCACAATGATGGCTAACATAAACTAATTCTCCATTAAGTTTGAAGTAATGGATTGGAGATCCATATTTTCCTTCTTTATATGAGATTACTAGTTGAAGCATTAAAATAGGACCAAATGTAGTCGAGGGCCAGGCTAATCTTTATTAGGCCTAGTATAGATGGATTTTATGATGAATCAGAAAAAGAAAGCACGTCATATTTGGAGAAAGGGTAGATTTCAAAACTTTTTAGAAATCTAAATTGCAATGGACGCAATATATCCAAATCATCATATCAATCTATACATGATATGGTATAAGGATAATAATAAACATTAACAAGATAAAGATTATATTACCGACTCCTTCACTACAGCTTTAACTCCTCGCTGCACTATCCCATCCTCGACAATATATCCTCTCCGAGGTGATGTATCCTCTTCTTTTTGTTATTGTTTCCTCTTCTCAATATTATATCCTCGACCAATCTGATCTACCATTTGTTCTTCTTGGACAACTTGGTTAATAAGATCTTTTGGTAGGAAAGGAGAAGAAACTTTGAAGGATAATTTTCTTAGAAGAAAGAAGAATAAGAATGAGACATTCTCATGCAATTTTTTATTTTTCCATGCAAGATAGGAGAGAGAGTGATAAAAACTTAAGAACACCTTCTTACTCCCTAACACTTTCGGTTAACAACAAAGGAAAGAAGAGTTTTCCAACCAATGCATCATTTCTTCATTTAATCAATCATAAAGAAGTGATTAAATGAGACTCTTCTCATTTATCTTAAAGATGACTATATGAAAAGTCTATTAACCTAAATGAGACCTATCAATTTTTTGTTTTTGATGATGAAAGAAGGAAGATGGTCCATCCAATGTACATCTTTCTTCTATAATCCAATAAATGCTAATAGGTTACAAGCTATCATTAAAAGATAACCATTAAACCATTTAAAGGTAAGTTCATTATAGCACCCCACACCCACAAGACCCGAACCTGACATCGATTGGTGATATCCGAGTCCATGCCCCGTGAGGGTGGTATACTAAAGCACTCAATCATTTAGAAAACGGTATAACTTTTTTTTAAGCACAAACACACTTTGGGGAAATCGATACTCAATGTCAGCCCACATTTATTCATAACCTTTTTCAATTAACACAAAACCATCAACAAAAATAGCCATTTGGGATCTTTCATAAATACAAAACACTTGAGTCATTTCGGAATGCAAATTTATACAAAAAGTTGCGGAATATACAATTTAATACAAAATAGAGAAATGCAATGTAGACGTGAACTAACCCCAACTTTTATCCTTCACTTGAATGCCGTAAGTTGGACCCCATTTTCGGAGCCCAACATCGGACACAAAAGCGTGATGCTTGAGCTTGTAGGGAAGACCTAGAAGTTGAAAGTATAGAAGAAAAGTCCCTCGAAAGCAAAGACGGGCGTCGCCGCAGCGTGTGATGTGTCGCCGCGGCGAAACCTTTCAGGAAGCTACGCCACGGCGGGCGAATGAACCCTCGCCGCGGCGAGCAAAAGAACTCTCGCCGCGGTGAACCCGCGAATTTATCTTCGCCGCGGCGAGCAGAGGGTCTCGTTGCGGCGAAAGCCCCTTTTCTAACAGCAATCCAAACTTAAAATTTTTCCATCCATTTTCATCAAAACAACCCAACACAAAAATAACTCAAGACACAAACTTAAACATACATTCAAGCAATCTTCTAAAATCTTATTCTCATGATAAAACAATTTAATGCGAAAGGTTTGAAACTAAAATCAACATCAACCATATCTCA
>JANIJH010003319.1:0-12919 GCA_024520975.1 Erythroxylum areolatum | reverse complement strand
TCCAATCGAATACAATTAAATAATTGTTCAATGAAAATAACCATTACATTTGCATGGTTAATAGTATATATCTATCAGGTTTAGACTTATGCAGACTAATAAAGTGACAATTAGCGTACACTACCCATACTTTTAGCAAGAAAAACATTTAATGTCTTTTATTTTTTTTAGATTAATGCTAACTGACATTTTGATTAATATAGAACATATGATAATTTTTCTAGTTTCCCCTTTTCCCTTTGACTTGTAAATCCTTAAAATAGCTCGTGTTTGTTAGATTTTATTTTCTTTGATTTTTAACTTCTCTAATTGTATGGAATAATATTATTAAATATGGTTTCTCTTACTTGACTGTAATATTTCTATTTTAATGTATACTTTCAATAAAGGCACTAAGCGATGGACATAAATATTCCATTTATTACAAAAACTTTGGCTATAATCAAAACTAGGTTCCTTTTGGCTATAGTAAATTGCATTTGCCTTTTGTAATAAGGGAGACCTATGTGAGTTTTACGTTAGTTGTGACAAGAATGAATAGTGTTTCAAAGTGCAGACATATAACCTGATCATAGTTGTTTCACTAATAATAGACCTAAATTGGTTTAGCTAAGTTTTTTATGAGAATTTTTAGGGAAAATTCTTGAGAAGCTTAGTATCTCTACAATGAAAATGGATGAAGAGTGCAGAGAGAAACTTAATATTTTTATCAACTTAAGCATATATAGAGAAACAAAAAGGATATTGAGAAAAGAGAGGGCAACTGATTTTATGAATGTATATTCCAAGCTATAAAGATATGTACAAGAGTTAGAGATTAGTAATCCTGGTTTAATAGTAGAGTTACAACTAGCAAAGAATGCAGATACTTCTCTATGACATGTATGCTAAATTACATTTATGTATATATTCAAACAAGTATAACAAGATCATTCATTTTATTTATCTTTTCTTTTTTGTAGTTCAAAAGGTTATATATTTGCTTTAATTCCAAAAAAAGTGGGTGGAGACATTTGACACCAAATTTTGGTCTTAATGGATGGTTTTTGAAGACAAAGATTTAAGGTTAGTTATTAAGTGCAGTTGAGAGGGATGGTGATTGGGAGATGTATCCATTGGCTTGGGATTTTATGGAGGTAGAGAACACTGATTCATAGACATGGTTTGTCAATTTGTTGGCTAGTGACTTAAATTAGACAGTGGTGAATGAATTATAGTCATATTTGATGTATAAAAGGTATCTTATTCTTCATATATTTAGAACTAATTAGAATGCAACTTCTTTTATATTAACTAACATTTTTTCTGTTATTTTAGGGGTTATCAGAGTTGTTAAAGAAACATTACGATATGCTACTCATCAAATGTATGTTAGACACATATACCACAATTGACATATGAATTTGAATGGAAAGGATTTGAGAAAATAATTTATGAATTATGCATAGTCAACATATGTAGAAAATATCAATGAGTAGCTAAAAAGACTGAAAAATAAAACATGTATGTGCTTTATCATTGCTTGAATATCCTAAGGAGAGGTGGACAAGATGCTCCCAGTCTTTTGAAACAAAATTTCTTTTTATTGAAAAAAATATGAGTGACTCCTTTAATGGGCGAATCTGACCAATGAGAGATACACCAATTATTAGCATGCTTTTGAAATAATGAAAACCACAGTGATGAAGAGGCATGTAGATAGGAGGGAATTTGTGTATGTTTGGAAGTCAAATATTGCACTGACCATTATAAATAAAATAGAGGAGAGAAAAAAAAAGGCGCAATGAAATGGAGAATAATATGGAATGGAGATGGGCATATGAAGTGCAAATGATGACAGACATTATTGTAAGGATTAGTAGACAACAATCATGTAGTTGTTAGACATAAGATCTATATGTATACCCTTAAAAGTAAGCTATAAGTGCTATTCAACATTCCAAATAAAGGGTGGAGGCATTTGTATTTGATTACCACAAGAAGGTCCAATTCCTTGGATTCTATAACCATGTGTTTCAACTTATTAGGGATATTGGCCTACTATTAATGCAAAGGTGATAAATCCACCAAATAAATGAATTGAACTAGGGAGACCAATAATAACTAGAAGGAAAGGAGTAAATAATCCTAACAATTTGAAAAATCTAAACAAATTGTCTTGGAAGGGATGTGTACAAAAATGTAGAAAATATGATAATTTTGGCCATAACACTAGAAAATGCAAGAATAAAGGCTCAATATTATTTGCCTGGAATCTTCATATGTATAAAACTTTCTTTGATTACAAACCTTGTATTTCTTAGTGTGTATTGCTTCATATATCAAACTCACATTATTATTTCTATCATGTTTATTTGGTCATAAGAGAGTCATCTTCACATGTATATAGACATTCATGTTTTTATTAATTTATCATCCTCGTAATAATTGATGATTATGTAACAATGTAAACATAATTAAAGATATTATTGTACCAAGTCAACAAAGTAATACTATAAGTTCTATACATGATTAGTTATTACATTATTAATAACTAATTAAAATGAATACTACAATTAACATGTGTGTTTCTAGGTTAGTAGCTCTTCATATAGCAATAAAAGGAAGTCTAGAGATTTTGATCCACATACATTTAAGCTTCTATTTGAACAAGGGATCTAAGTTTCAAAGGACAATCTAGCATCACTTTCTAGAAATTAAAAGTTGAAGTAAACAGGAGGAGAGCCGTATTGACTCAACCACTATATGAATAAGATTCCCAATTAAGTGCAAATGAAGGAAGCAATATGGCACATATTTGACCACATTAGTATTTTCATATATATTGGGTCCAAAGTCTATGATGGATGTATTGTTTCCATAGCATTGTATGCATGGATGGTGACTAGATGTGTTGTTGGCATGTATATATATCTATTACCTTTGTATGTGAATTACAAATTATATCTAATATAATATTATGTTCCATCTCTGATATGTGCTTATTGGTTAAGGACTAAGCTTTGCTATGGATAGTTGTTAGATTATTAAGGTTGATTTGTTTTATAGTTTGGAGGATCATTGTTTCTAGATTAGATTATTATGCCTGTAGTAAAGCTGAGTTTATGATTGGGAAAGATATGCAACATAATAATATACCTTCATAATCATTTGAAGTATTTTCAATTGAGAATGTACACTAAAATTCTTTTATTATTCATGAAGTTGTTATCAAAATTAATGCATCTTGTTATTTTCTAAAAAAAATTCTATTGCATAACCATATCATTATATTCATTCACTAGAATTCAACTTTGAAATAAAATGTTACAATTTAATGTCATTTCTTCACAACCTTTTTTATAATAACACTTATCATAAGCACAATAAACCTTATTATAATAACCTCTAAAATAAGTGTCAACTCACTTTTCTCTTTTGTCAATAAAATAATATCTTGTTTCATAAACTTTAATTGCTCCTCAACTTTTGTACTCGTACTTGATTCAACTATGATTTTTTAGGTCTCCTTTTTCAATATACATATTCAACTATGATTTTTTAGGTCTCCTTCTTCAATATACATACTTATTTCTTTAATTTATGATTCACTTCAATAACACTCTCAATAAATTTCTCATCATACCCCTTTAAACAATCACATCTTCGAAACCAAAATAAAATTCATTAATAAGATAAACATTATATATATACCAACATTTTTCTTTATTAAAAAATTACTAGATATTTAGGACATCCATAATATCTCCTTATTGGGTCTTAATCACTCCATGAAATTCTTGGTGGGGCTTTTAACCCACAATAACAAACCACATGACTATCATTTGAATTTAATGTAGTATTAATGGAAGCTATCAAGTCCATAACTTTAGGATATCATTGCAATTATCACAATATAATTATCATCACTCAAATTCAAACATAAACTAACAAAGGAAAACAATAAACCATCAATAAAATTTTGTAATGAAATAAGTGATGATAGTTGCCTATTATAATAGAATTGTAATGGGGGTAATATTTGAATTTGATTTGTTAAAGTGTATAATGTTACTCCTTAATAGCCAAAAAGTCAATGTTGATATTTTTGCTTATGCTAATTAATCTTGTCAATAGTAGACCAATTCTTTAGGATAGTTTCTATAATTTAACACAATGACAAACAGTAAGCTAGTGGAAGCATTCATATTCAATAAACATGAATTATTGTTCCTAGTTCATTGCATTTGATTATGCATCAATTTAGTTTAACAGAATGCTAGACACCCATCAACTAAATCTAGTTCACTTTATCTAGTACTTATAATAAAAAGATTCACTGTTAATAGAGTAATTTGGGTTTGTCAAATATTAAATTGAACATTTTGGTGGACCTGAAATTCATTGATATGTAAAATGTAACGATGTTTAGTATTCGTTCTTTTTTGTTTTTAATAAAGAACTAGTTTAGCTTCATTTGTTTCGTAAGAGGAAACAATATTAAGCAATCACAAAGATAAATTATGACCTTAGTGAAAATTCTAACAATGAGCTACTAATTTTATAGAATGAGCTGTAAATCACTGTTAATTTGAAATCCTTGCTAATTTTAAAGATTTTCCACAACTTCAGATCGAAAAACTTGATTATGAAATAAAAATGGATGAATTGTTCTTACGAGAAATATATGAGAACCCAAATCACAAAAAAATAATCAACTACTTTCATAAAATTTGACTATACCATTAGAGTGGGAAGAAAAGTAGCAACGACGATAAGCCATATGTAGCGCTGCCAAGATAAGATAGAAACCAAGACACACTAACTGCATGAGTGTGAAAGCAGTGTGTGAGTGCAATGTGTGGGAGTACCATACACAGGAGATGGATGCAAAGATAAATATGTAAAAATTTCCATAGAAGTGATACCGTGTAACGAGGAGAGAGGAGGGGAAGTAGGTTCTTTGAATTAGGGACTTGGACAAATCCCTAATTCCTAATTCGTAAACTTGACTATGATAATTAAGGAATTCACCAATTAGTATTTGAATATATTAATTAACCTAATTAAGGATTAATATAAATAGATTTTTTAATTTCAAAAGGTGGGCCCTACTTTGTCAAGTGACAATAATCCCCACTTTTATATACTTCAAATAGTAGCCCCCACTTGATAGTGTAGTCCTCTTTTTGATTAAAAAATAATAAATAATGTCGTGCCAATGTTGATATAAAATTTAACTAATAGATGTTTAACTCTATTAAATTTTCCATTCACTTAACGTCTGTTTTAAAAACGTTAATTAGCTTCAAAATTAATCACTTCGAAATATTAGGGTTGGTATTCTGTTATGATGTAAACCTTAATGTGCAAAATATGCTTTTGACCTATTATATTTTGATGAAAATATTGAGGCTTAAAATTCACCTTTTATTAATATAAAAATATATATATTTAGTTTTATGAAATTGAAAAGAATTATTTTCATGAAAATAATGTTTTATATTTTATTTTTACTATCTTATAAAAAATAAACCCAAAATTTTCAGCTAAAAAATTCAACGTAATGGTAAATAATTAAAAGCTGTGGAAAGATTTATGTAAATTGAGAAAGCAACAAAACAAAATTTGTCTCGATTGTCTTTAGTTTTTATGTATGGCCTACCTCTTGACATAGATGACTCAATTAACATAATTGTGAAAACTAGAACTCCGTTTATTTCATGAAAAGAAGTACCTCTATCGATCCAATACCTTTAATCCAACCCCTGCTCGAATTTCAATTTTGATGTCTTGATCCAAAATTAGTCCAATGGGCCTAATTAGTAGCCCAAACATCATAATAGCAATAATTGGGCTACACTCTCTTTGTTTAAGTCTGTCGAAAGGAATTATTATTCAAAACTTGACATACGATGTCAAACGTGAGTGCCTCCGAAAAGAACATACAAGGTTGGCATTTTGGTTAAGTTTGATTGCAAATTAAAGAATAAGTTCGTAGTAATCGTAATTTATATTAAGTTCAAATTTAAAAATTTTGTTTTAGTTATTTGGACTTCTCTTATTAACTATACCTTTGCTACTTCAATCATAATTTATATTTTCCTTTGTATTTATAAAATCATACGAGCATTTTTCGTTTAACATAACCGTTATCAATAAGATAGTTATATTACATTGCAAGTCCCTTTTTTCTTTTCGCAATGTTACGCATACATGTATTAATCTAGTGTTTCAATGAACCAATGAAACACGAAGAGTCTTACCATTATTATTTGTGTCTTCAAGTTGAGCTTGCTCGATAATAACTAGTTGTTTGAAATTACGCTTATGAGATACTTTGGCATTGTACATATACATCTAAAAATGGAAGACGTAGTGTTAATCTCTTATCATTTGTAATATTATTGTAATTTTTTTAATTAAAAGCTTATAAAATAGTGTGTTGGTTTATTTCCTACAACCAATTAATTAGTTGTAATTTAGCAACAAAATTATTTAAAAACATTCTTTACCTTGTATATGTTTATATGTATATGACAAAGGTCGTAAAATAATTATACATTGTAAATGAAATTATGATGAGATTGGACATTAATAGAACATAAAAGACTAGCATATATTTTATTTTTCCTTATGAAGGAATTAGTCGATCTTATAGACTAAAGTGTGAAGATACTTCAACAAACATGTGGGTACTTGATAGAGAATAAGTTCACTGAACTGACCTAATATTAGAAATGCATTTAGAATATTACTTGTATGTCTATGGAAATTCTCATTGTGATGATTATATAAGTGATCATTTGACTTGAAGTTTTTAAAGTTATCTTATATAGGGATTGTTATGTTTTGATAGTACTTATGAACTATTTTAATCATTGGTCGTTCAGTTGGTAGTCATTAGATATAGCATGAATTATACAGAGGTAGTTGAGCGATTAAGATATGATTCATCACCCTAAAGTAATTAGGAGGAATGTTCTGTTGTTTTTTATTAGTAGTTATTTAAGAAATCCTTGACCAATGTTGAATGACGTTTTGTAAATGGTTTACGAATGTTATTAACTGAATCGATAGCTAATGATGGAGAACTAATATAATTGGATTCAAAATATAGTAGACATTAATTCTATACTTTATGTCTAATCAGAACATTATACGATAAAAAGATTGAATTATACAGAAAAATCATATATGGAAAGGTTAGCCAAAACTTGAAAGGACTCATTCCGGAGTTTCCCTTTTGGAACCTGAGTGGAGCCTCCTCAGCAATTCGAAAGTATCCCTCTAATCTTTAACTCAACCCAATGGTTCCCGCAAAGTCAAGCCGTTCAACTATTAAAAATCTTTTATACTTTCACTTTTAAAAGCGCAGAAAGTAGTGGCAACTTTTTTTTTCTTTTTATCATTTTATTGAAAATTTCAACAACATAACGACGACTTTTCTATGATTTTCAAATTTCAGAAACCTACATAACACATTTTAAAACACTTATTACATTTCATATAGCAACTCAACTTCTGAAATGAGATCTTAAGTCCACAACACAAGCAATCACAAACATATAATGCTAAACATTTTAAAAATGTCTTTGAGGATTAAAGCCTTCGTAGTTCATTAAGTAAAAGATATTTATAATTTCACTAATATTTACAAGATCACACTTTTAAACCCTTTTCAAATATACTTTACATCATATATACAAGTAAATAAGCTAAT
Organism: Erythroxylum areolatum; assembly: GCA_024520975.1. Lineage (NCBI taxonomy): Eukaryota > Viridiplantae > Streptophyta > Magnoliopsida > Malpighiales > Erythroxylaceae > Erythroxylum > Erythroxylum areolatum. Next base: position 5,217 of record JANIJH010003319.1, on the reverse strand, counting down.
TTCAAGCAAACATATACATAAGAAAGATAAGACAAACACAGCAGCACCCGACGATACAACTAATCCTACGACAGAGTTTCAAATACTGCAGCATCTGTACAAATACTTGGGATGGTTTGTTTAAAAACATAAAAATAAGGATGAGCTAAATAATCTCAGTGAGTGTTAATCAGTTTACTAAAAATTTAAACTTTTTATAACAACATAATTGAAATATTCCCATACAGTAATAAAGCTCATGATAAAATACTTGTTATAACAATTCATTCATGCATCATAACAATTTGCTACTCAAATAACATTTCGTAATCACAATTTCAGTTATTCTTAAATACTATTTCGAAATGCTTTTTCAAAATTAAACTCATCATATAAAAGTTTCCATTTTCTATTTCCTTTTTCCTTAACCAATAAACAGTGGTGGAAATAAGTTTTCTAAAAAGTTTATATTGAAAATAAATCAACCACTAGAATTGGTACCATATGGTGCCTTTCAAATTACTTTTAAAAATAAATAGTGATGACGTTATTATTTTATGACTTTTCTTACTCAATATAGCCCACCACTAGTTTCTTTATCATGCAACACACTAGACCTAAAGTCATAGAGCTACTTTTGCATTGCTTATCCACGACCGGTTAATCATTAGTTACGGAGCTAACTCTACATCGCTTACCTGCAATAGGTTAACCGCTATAGACTGGTAGTTACGGAGCTGGTTTTGCATCGCTTACCTGTAACAAGTCATGGAGCTAGTTCTACATCGCTTACCCGTAGCTAGTTAACTACTATTTACAGAGTTGGATTTACATTGCTTACTCGTAATAGGTTAATTACCATAAATATACTAGCATAATAACATGTATAAAGCCTAGCGAAGTACCATAGGCCAAAGTAACTCTTACATTTACAACTCATCTTATTTTCTAAATCAAGTATGGGAGTATTGATACTTGAATTATTTCAATGTAGCTCCCAATCATATAAAATTTAACTTTCAAATTAAAACTCATATATTGCTAAAGCATACACTTATGCTATCAATATTTACTTGTAAAATATCATTTTTATAAAACTCAGCATAAATATTCATTTCATGATCAACTGAAAACTATTTACATAAACTCAATTTAAAGTACACTTACAATTTGCTAGTCTCCATAAATAGAATCGTTTGCATAAAATCAATTTAAAGAACATTCATATGTCAGCAATTCTTTTGCAATGAATTTAGTCATATAAAGTAATTAAAATACACTCATTGTTTTGCAAACTTATCACCAAACACACTTACACGTTTGGTGCCTCTCCTTTACCTACACAAAACTCATTTCGCTTTGGCTTTTATTTCCACATTTGAAAATAAGATATTAAAACTATAGTTCAGTTTAACCAAATTCAAGATTGGTATTTAATCGCATAACACGTAACCTAATCATCTGCTTACTTCCGTAAGCTAACCTATGGCCTTCGTTTCCAAATATAACTTCAAAAGTCATTTAAATAACATATTTTACCCATTCTAACTTACTAATTTCTTTAAAATACAATCGTACCCAATTTAATTCACCATATCATAACCATGACTCATGTCCAAAATCCATACCTCTAATCGTTCCTTAATTTTCACATATCAAACATTCAAGTTAGGTTTTGAAGTCTTCTAGACATTTGTTCCCCTATGTCTCTAGTTTTCATAGACTAAAAAAAATCATTCCATTTCAACTTCTTAATCATGAAAAATGTACCAAATATCAGAAGTTGCTTCAAAACAGGGATAATATCAAGTTATTATAATCAATCTCAATTTTCAATATCATTTAGCTAGAATTAGGTTTAGATCTCTTCTAGAGATTTTTAGTACTATGTAATTGGAATCAACCAATTTTTTAAGGTTATGGTCAAAACAATAGGGTTGGTTTAAGTGAACAGAGAACTAAGGACAAAATTTCACTAAACATAACTCTTTCTTTTGTCATATTCAACCCTTAAATTCTTCCAAACTTATTATCTACTCCATAACAAGTCAAAAATCATCATTTATCTTACATGAATCTATCCCACTCAAAAGTCCTAAAATTAGAAATTTATGTTAGGAGAACTTACCAATTTATCTTCCAATCTCTTCGGTATTTGATGAGAACCTCCACTTGACCAAGATCTCTCCAATTTATGCTCCAAGACCATGAAAAATGATAGCTGCACTCTTCTTCTCCCTCCTTGGTCGAATGTCCCCTGTTCTCTCTTTTTATCTCCCTTTTGTGTGGTCTCTCACGTTTATGTTGAAAGAATGAAACAAATTGTCTTACTTTGGCCCTTTTATACCCTTTAGTGAATTACACATGTCACTCTCCAATTGGTACTCTTTTAATGACTCATTAATCTACTCACCTCTTGTAAAAAGACCAAATTATCGTTAATGACATGTAAAAAGACCAAATTTTCCTTTATTGAATTTAATTCATTAACTAATGAATTAAAATTTGAAAATATTTTGCAACTATCTTATCATCAAATTGACTGTGAAATACTTTAATTAGGTTCAATATTAATTGAGTGGATGCTTTTAAAACAATTTAAATAGGTTTAAAATCATGAATACCTATTATTTTTCAAAAAGGGCATTTTAACCCAAAACTTTCGAAACTCCCAAAATTTATCCCATTGGGCTTATTTTTGATCCATTTTATTATCGTTAAACTCTGATACCCATTTAAGATAATTTTCAAATTTTTAGGGTTGGGTCTCCAAAATAACTATTCAAGTAAAAATACTATTCACCCGAATTCACTAATCATCCAGAAATATTATTCACCGAAATAATCCAGATTCCATTCAAAAGTGTCACCTAAATCCTTAAAGAACATTTCAGGGCTTTTAAAGCTTGTTTAGACTGATTCTGTAGTTTTTTTAGAGTTTTCGAGATTTTTTTGAGAAATTTATAGTAGAGTCCAATATCATCTATGGTCTATCCGTGGTCTCCGTCATAACCTCAATAATACATTTAAGTGCTTAAATTACTTTAGTACGCCATAAATAGAGTATACTCTATAAAATCCATGTATAGCAAATTACACAGTACAATTATCAAACTAGGATATTACAAAACAACTTTGACATTCCTAAATATATAGGTGGCTATGATGACAAAACCACTTTGACATTCCTAAATATATAGGTGGCAATGATGTGTTGCTAGATGTCAATCTTGATCTATGATTATCAATTATTTAATTGAAGAATTAAAGATAAATTAAGAGGAGTTTTAATTTATTAATTCCAATTATGAATTATAATTATAATTATAATTTATAACCATTGCCAATATATTTAGAAACCTAATAGGTACCACATAAGGAATGAGCTGAAGAAAGCAAAGATATTTTAATCAAGTTGGACTTGATTATAAATTTTGAAAAACTTTATATGAGAAATTTAATAAATAAGGATCAATATGAAATATTGGATCTTATTTGGGCATAATTAATATTTAATTAGAATTATTTGTAATTTTAATTAAAGTTTAATTGAAATTAAAATTCAATTAAATTACTCAATTGTTCAAAACTTATTATAAATAGGCTTAATTCTAACTCTCTTTGTAAGAGTTACAGAATTCTCTTAGGCTATTCTGTGGATATTATTACAGGTCGAATACTTTTGCAGCTATTGTGATTAAGACGGATCGATTTCAAAAATAGTTTAAGGGATGCAATAAGAATATAATCAAGTAGAATTAAGATTCATGATTTGTTGTGATTTATATATTAATCATTTTATAGAATTAAAGAGATCTTGATTTTTGAGAAGTCAAAATGTGAAAAAGTTTCATAATTAATCCACTACAATTGGGATCAAATCTTGTCCTGATTTTCCAGTAGTGATATCAAAGTAGACTTTAATTTTATGATTTGATTTGGTTAGATTGTTTGGTTGACATTGACTAATTTTGGAATTAAAATTGCAATTGTTACATGATTAAATAATCTTTCAATATAAAAATTGTTGGGACCCGATCCGGAGACCGGATCCCAACCAAAAAACGAAACCACGAATACGAAACTGAAGTGCGGAACACAAATCGAAGCAGAAAATCAAGCGAGGGCAACACATAAAGCGGAACTCGAAATAACGGATCGAAGTCAAAGGCAAAAGTACGAATCGAAAGCAAATCGAATAATCGAATACGAATCATAAATAATGAACGAAAGTGTAAGAAGCAACATGGAATCGAAAAGCGAATCGAATTCGGAATCAATTCGTAACAAAACAAAGCCGACATCCGAAACAAAATAACAGAGAACAGAGATTGCGTTGGAAACCTAGACTATGACATATCCGAAATCCGGTATAATTTTTTTTTCTTATTTCTTTGCTTTCTTATTCACTTTATTCAAACTAATGCAAATCAAATACAATTAATTCCCACTGTTGGGAATTCATCCTCATTTAATTCTCAACACTTGATCTTATTCTTATATATCCATACAAATCTCAAATTCTATTTTTATCCCAATTTTATCGAAAATTCGGCAGCATAACGGCTGCATTTATTCTAACCCAAACTTGCAAAGTATCAAAAAACACACTTCTAAATCCCCGACCAAGCACACAATCAATCAAAATCTACCGGACCCTCCGTCCGGTATCCAACTGAACAAACACAAACCTACATCTACATATCCATATCCAAACACATTATACAAATCCAATTCTTATCAAGTCCTTAATTCAATAGACAATTCATAATTTATCTTACATAATGTCATAATCCAAGTCCTTATACAAAATTCATATATCAATCAATCCAAATCCAAAAATCCATCATATTTCTATACCATCACAAATCATATCCATAACTTAAACCAAATACACAGGTCCAGAATTCATAATACATTCCCATAACGAATACACAATACACTTTAATGGCATTGCAAGCCATTTACAAAACTTGTCCAAAAATCTCAAGTACACAATTTACAAATAGAACAAAACGAACAAACAACTTGAATTTCTTTCATCCGATCTCCTGCTCGAAACCTGGAGATGGGGATGAAAGGGAGGTGAGCTACACAGCTTAGTGGATAACACATTTATAAATTAAAAAATAAGCAGAAATCATTTTTCATAAACTTTTTGCCAAAAGGCTTATTTTTCAAACTTTACAACTTTTCAAACATTTTCCTCAAACCTTTCAATATTTTTCAAACTTTTCA
>JANIJH010003182.1:0-12927 GCA_024520975.1 Erythroxylum areolatum | reverse complement strand
ATTTAATTAGAATTATTTGTAATTCTAATTAAAGTTTAATTGAAATTAGTGTTTAATTTCAATTAAATTACTAAAACATCCAAAGCTTATTATAAATAGGCTTGAGCTCTATGGAGTTACCACTTCATGCTTAACCCTCTCTGTAAAAGTTACAGAGTTCTCTCATCTTGTTTTGTTGATACCGTTAGAGGCCAAACACTTATGTGGCTATGGTGGTTGAGAGGGATCGGTTTCGGAAACGATTCGAGGGATGCATCAAGATAAAGATCAAGCCTTGGAATAGGGTACGAATTAAATATCCGCTTTATTTTAATTCATGTTAATCATTTTATAGAATTAAATAGATATTGGTTTTCAAGAAATCAAAAGTCATGAAAAAGTTTCGTGATTATTCCGCTACTGTTCGGATCAGATTTTGACCCGATTTCCTAACTTATGGATCTACCCAAACCATTCTAATGTGCTTATGTGCCTATGATATGTGAATAAGTTTGATGCATTCATGTTTTGTAGTTGTGAATTGACTACATGATGAGAATTTGGGAAACATGTGCTTTAAGGATTCAATAAGAATTTTCTATGACAAGTGAATGTTTTCAAAGGTTTTGTTTACTTTTTCATTATAAACTTGTTACCCACAAGCTTTTAAGCTCACCCCCTTTTCATCCCATCTTCAGGTGAGGAAAATGAGATAAAGTATCCCAGAGTCGGGGCATCATTCTACTTTTGCAATGTTTTTTATAAATTAAGTTAGATTTTGTAAAAGCAAGACTTTAGATGCATTTCGAGAATTATTGGGATTGGTATCTTTTGTAATTTGGATTTTGATACTGATGATGTAATGTGGCTTGGAATGCCATTAAAGCTTTGTAAACTCCTATTTTACTTTTAATGAAATATGAATTATGTATGGATGATGTTGAGTTGGAATTGGGTAGATTTGAAGAAGTTATCAACTTGAGATGATGATTTTTGAACATGAATTGTTAATATATATACATATATGTAAGTGAGATGTTATGGACAAGAAAAATAGGCATTATGAATGATGAGATGTAGTTGAATGTGATGAGTCAAATGAGTGGAGATTGAGAGTTTAATAAAGTCAATTTGGTAGTTGAATGGTTATGCTCATGGCATTTGTAGTTTGTACAGTGCAAATTTCAAGTTTTCCATAGGGGAAAAATCCATGTTTTGACTTCAGGGGAAAATCTATATTAATTTAGGTAGAATTAGACAAAGTTGTCTTCTTAAACGTTTTACCTTATCTTTCTAGCTTTCCATTGATATAAAGTAAAAAATTTTTGGATATTGGAGTTAAGAGATATAATCATTAGAAGTTTGTGATACTGCATAGGATGTACATTCAGGACAGCTGCATTGATTTGAAATTTTAACCCTCTTGGAGGCAAAATATCTTTTTAGAGTCTTCATAAAAGTTGTAGGTCTAGATGTCCTCTTCGAAATGGTTTTTGAATAACTTTAATTTGATATTTCTAGTGAAAGTTATGTCCTTCTTACCAATATAGGTTGAAAGAAGAAAAGCAGGAAAGGAGAAGTCGCGATCGCAACAAGGCACGATCACGACTCTGCTGACTTGCACGAAAGTTGCGATTCAACTGGTTACGATCGTGAGCAGGTCCCCTCCACCCACACCTGAACATATTCCATTCTTTTGACCATAACTTTGTCGTTTGACCTCCAAATGACCTGATTTTTGAAGCATTAGATTCCTAACACATTTCTTTATCTCTCCAACAAAATTTATAGCTTTTGGATTTGATTCAAAAGAAATGGATGGAAAGAAAGTAAGGGTATCAGTTGGAAGAGTATGAATTGGATATTTCACTGAACATACTTCGGTATTTGGATGATATCTTGATTTATAGAGTCCCAAATGAGATGATTCTTATTTCTAAATAAAATAGAGACATAGAGCTAAAAATTCGCTGAAAATTTTAAATTTTGAATTTAGTCTCTAAGACTTTCAATTCCCAGATAGAAGTTGGGTATAGTGTACTGTTTTAGTTTAATAATAGTCCAAAAATATTTAGACTATAACTTTTAGATTTTTGAACAAGAATGAATGATTTTGGTATCATTAGAAAGATAAGACAATGGAGAACATTTTTCTAGAAGAAATCAAATTGTGATTGCGGTTTAAAGTTTCCCAAAATCTGTTCTAAAATAGGAGGAACGAGTTTGATCATGGTATCAGAGAATGAAGATGAACCGATGTTGGCTAAGGAGGGTTCATTGAAACAAACCAATAAGATAATACACACACTCAAGTCTTATGATATTTTCATAAGGGTTGGGGTCTGGAAACAAGGTCCAACATGATATAGTATCAATGCCCAGAATTAGGATCGTCTATGGGCATTTTTGGAAATATGTGTAAAGTTATTTGCATTTTTGACATTTCTTAGCTTACAGTAGCAACTTATCCCTAGTCTAAGTTGCATGTGTATAAGTCACACGCAAGAGTAATTGTTAAAAATTTGAGCTGATAGAAATAGTGAGAAGAATAATGATCTATCAGAATGTGTGAAAATGAAAAGTTGCAGATGATTAGAAATGGTAAATAGTATATGGTTAGATATGATAAACAATGATTCAATACAATTGTATTGGAGGATGTGTTATTGAATATGACATAAGAATTACACAGCGATGATACATCCCCGAATGTGATATAGATGTGAATGTATTGTCATGGATTGTTTGAGAAATATAGGGATATAAGTATAAATGATGAGATTGGAGTGTACAAGCAGAATGTAATGAAAACGTTACCTTGTTATGATCTTAAGAGGAGGAAATTGGAATCGAAGTGATCGTTTGATAAATGTGATAATAGTTATAATTTAACATAAGAATATGTATATGATATTAAATCAAAATGTCATGATGATTATGTATTAATAATTCTGAATTGATTAAGGATATACATGTGGAAGGAAAAAAATGAATGACAATAGGAAAATGAGATAGAAATGAGGACAGAGTAAAGGGAAAGTGAAATAGACATAAATGACTTTCCTTGAGATGAATGGAATGATATGTAGTAAGAAGAAAGTTAGAAATGCATCTAATATAGGATTGTACGTATGAATGAGATTAAGGAAAAGATAAAGAATTAAATGAGAAGGGTTGATGCACTCAATATGCTAGTGACTCATTATGAAACGATATAGCATCAGAAGAGATAAATCCTAGAAAATTGGAGTAGAATTAATGTTAAAATGTGTGCTAATGCAAGGAAGAAAGTACAGGGCACAATAGTGGCTTGACAAAAAAATAGGTTTCTGTCACGATCGTGGCAAGGATACCCCCCGATCGTGGGAGAGGATAAAGAGAGAGATGTTATCTAGGATCAATTGAGATCAAAGTGTCATTAGTGTAAGATATAAATTGGTGATTATCAGAAATAAATATTTGGATAGAAGGGGGTGACATCGATGATACACACCTAAGCATATGTGACAGTAATTATATTTACTACTTCATTGGGTTTGGGTAATTAGAATATTATGACCTTGTAAGAATGATAGAAATTGGTCTTTTTGAGGTATTAAGAATGGCTAATAATGCGATAATGATAACAGTTGATTGATAAAGATTGCATGAACAATATAGATGATAGTAGCAAAAAATCTTCTTTCGAAGACGAATTTTACTGAATTAGGTTAAGTAGATCAAATAGTTTGTATTAAGAATGAACATATTCCTAATGAAGACATAAGCATGGGAATGTATAATATGCTACTGAGAGTGTATGCATTATGTTTGATGTAAAGTATTCAACTAGGTGATTGGATTCTTGAATTTGAGTTGACATTATTTTTAATATGAAGAGACATACCCTGCCTAAGGATAAGTCAGATAAGAATTTCAAGGACGAAATTCTTTAAGAGGGGGAGAAAGGTTGGCCCCGAAAATTTTTCATTGAAGTTAAGCATGATTTAAATAAATTTTGAGGTTTTAATAGATTAATTATTTTAGAGTTATTTAATTATGTCAAAGTCAGTAGGATTTATTACATGGGTCAATGGAATTAAACTGTTAAGATTATAAGAATGTTCAAGGGTATTTTTGGCAAGACACGTAAGTATAAAAGACCATAAGCTTATAAGGAAGGACTAAATGGACATTTTATGCTCATTAAGGATAAAATTGGAAGATGAAAATTAGGTCTTACATTTAAGAGAAGGAAAAATGTGAATTAGGAGAGAAGAAGAGAAAATAACGAAAAGAGGAAGAGAGATTTTGGTGTTTGAGAGAAAAGAAGAGAAAATAAACTAGGTTTCAATTTTTCTTAGCCTTCAAGAGAGATTTTGAGGCTGTTCACGAAGAGAAAAAGGTAGAGGATGATAAGAGCTTTCCTTAGAGCCAAGAAACTCTTCATTTGGTGAAGAATCAAGGTAAGATCATATTAAATCTTTTGGATTTTTGAAGGATTTTAGTTCATAGAGTTTAGAAAATGCATGGGTTTTAGTATTTTAGAATCAATTTTAGTTATTTTTGCATTGTGGGATTTTCAATTAGATTCCTATTAAATGGGGTTTTGTCATTGATGAAGGAAATCAAGAAAGACAAAAGGAACAAGAAGAGAGGCATTTTGAGTAAGTCTTTAAGCAAGGAAATTCAAGGTGGGTACATGTTTATAATAGAGTAAATATGCCACTAATGTTTTCTTTGAACCAAGGAAGTTTAATGATTTCAGTTGTATCATAAATGTTGCAGTTATTGCTTCTTGAATGAATTGAGAATTTGTTATATGTTGATATATATATTATGTTGATGATTTGTGAAAAGACTTTGAAAATGAATTTTTTAAAAAGATAACATGTTTATTAAATCATGTTTCGGAAATGATTTTCCAAATATCTCATGTTCACGAAAACAAGTTTTCAAAATGTGCCATATAGGCAAACTATTTTCAATTCATGAATTACATATTATGTGGGTTTGGTGTAATCCATTCTTTTTAAGTCACATGCACGTTGACTAAATTAAAGGCTTCTCTTGCCTGCCTGCTAGTGGCATGGAGCTCCTTCATGGACTTCCTCAAGTTTGCGTTTACACAAAACCACTACATGAGATTGCGATAGTACGTCAAGTTTACAACTACACAGGACCATTATGTGGAAATATGTAGTTCACCATGTTTATGGATTACCTAAACCATTCTAATGTGCTTATGTGCCTATGATATGCGAACAAGTTTGATGCATTCATGTTTTGTAGTTGTGAATTAACTACATGATGAGAATTTGAAAAACATGTGCTTTGGATTCAATCAAAATTTTCTATGACAAGTGAATGTTTTCAAAGTTTTTGCTTATTTTCCATTATAAACTTGTTACCTACGAGCTTTTAAGCTCACCCCCTTTTCGTCCCATTTTCAGATAAAGAAAATGAGATCGAGTAACCCAGAGTCGGGGTGTCATTATACTTTTGCAATGTTTTCTATCAATTAAGTTAGATTTTATAAAAGCAAGACTTTAGACACATTTCGAGAATTATTGGGTTTGGTATCTTTTGTAATTTGGATTTCGATACCGATGACGTAATGTGGCTTATAATGCCATTAAAGCTTTGTAAACTCCTATTTTGTTGTTAATGAAATATGAATTGTGTATGGATGATGTTGAGTTGGAATTGGGTAGATTTGAAGAAGTTATTAACTTGAGATGATGATTTTTGAACATAAATTGTTAATATATATAAATATATATAAGTAAGGTGTTATGGACAAGAAAAATAGGCATTATAAATGATGAGATATAGTTGAATGTGATGAGTCAAATACATGGAGATTGAGAGTTTAATAAATTCAATTTGGTAGTTGAATGGTTATGCTCATGACATTCCAAGTTTGTACAGTACAAATTTCAAGTTTTCCATAAGGAAAAATCCATATTTTGATTTCAGGGGAAAATCTGTACTAATTTAGGCTGAATTAGACAAAGTTGTCTTCTGGAAAGTTGTATCTTATCTTTCTAGCTTTTCATTAATATAAAGTATAAAATTTTTAGATATCGGAGTTAAGAGATATGATCATTAGAAATTTGTGATTCTACGTAGGATGGACATTCGGGACAGCTGAATTGATTTAAAATTTTAACCCTCTTGGATGCAAAATATCTTTTTAGAGTCTTTATGAAAATTATAGGTCTAGAAGTCTTCTTCAAAATATTTTTTTAATGACCTTAATGTGATATTTCTAGTGAAAGTTATGTCCTTCTTGCCAATATAGTTTGGAAGAAGAAAAGTAGGAAGGGAGAAGGCACGATCGCGGCAAGGCGTGATCGCGACTTTACGGACTTACATGAAAGTTGCGATCGTGACATCACACCCCACACCCACAAATCCCCTCCCGCCTCACCTGAACATATTCCACTCTTTTAACCATAACTTTGTCGTTCGACCTTCAAATGACCTGATTTTAAAGCATTGGATTCCTAACATATTTCTCTATCTCTCCATAAGAATTTATAGCTTTTGGTTTTGATTTGAAAAAAGATGGATGGAAAGAAAATAAGGGTATCAGTTGGTAGAGCACGAATTGGATATTTCACTAAACATACTTCAGTATTTGGATGATATCTTAATCTATAGAGTTCCAAATGAGATAATTCTTGTTTATAAGTAAACTAAAGACATAGAGCTACAAATCCTTTATAAAAAATTGAATTTTTAATTCAGTCTCTAAGACTTTCAATTTCTAGATGGAAGTTGAGTATAGTGTACTGTTTCAATTTGATAATAACCCGAAAATGTTAGGGCTATAACTTTCAGATTTTTGAGCCAAATTGAATGATTTTGGTTTCATTAGAATGATATGACAATGGGGAATATTTTCTAGAAGAATTCAAAATGTGATTCCGGTTTGATGTTTCCCAAAATCTATTCTAAAATAGGAGGAATGAGTTTGATCATGGTATCAAAGAATGAAGATGAATCGATGTTGGTTAAGGAGGGTTCATTAAAACAACCCTATAAGATAATGTGCACGCTCAAGTTTTATGGTATTTTCACAAGGGTTGGGCTTTGAAAACGGGGTCCAACAATATATTTAAGAAGAGTTCTCAAAGATAGATAAAAAAATTTATGTTTATGATCTAATATTGCTATTAATCCCTATTGAGGATTTGATGTTAAAATTTTAGAGATATGTCAAAATCATATAGATGACAAAATGCATTGACATTTTGAGTTAACTAATGTCTCATAAACTTTGATGATAATATGTAAGATGTATGTCATCATTATGATAGATGTAAGATGTTGCATTGAGTAGAGCTGAAAGGTAAACTATCTTGATGGAATTGTTCCACTTAATTTAGCCTACTGTAAGTGAAAACATGGATATCAATTAAAGGATATATTATATTATGATAATAGTTATCATAAGAAGAAAATGACTGCATCATTTTTTTACCTATACATAATATGATAAAGATTATATGTATTTCTAGTTTGATAGATGCATAATTAACCATATTTATATCCCGTATTTGATGTATTTTTGCTTGATATTTTATACATTTATTATATATTTAGTCCTTGTGGGATCAACACGTACTTGTTGATACTAGCTATAGCTACGTCGTGCACTAGCAATTATTTCATAATTGACACTGAGAAAAAGTCAATCAAGTTTTTGGCATCATTGCTAGGGATTTTGATATTAGGAAAATCTTAGTTTTATTACTATAGTCATTACTTTATTTTTTTTAGTTTACTTTGCTTTATTTCTTGTTTTTATTTTATGTTATTTTATTTGTTTAGTTTATTTCTTTAGTTTTAGACTTAGACTCTTGGTCAGTTTATGACCCAAAGTACATCTGAAAACTTACTAGACACAGATCCTGAAATAGAGAAAACGGTGTGAAGAAATCTTCTTAGGACTAATTTGAGAGAGTTTGAACTAGATCGTTGGATTGGAGGCTTGGAAGTTTACATGGACATAGAATAATTTAACAACATGATAGACCAACCATGTACCATGTTTAACCACACTAGGGCAAACTTAACTGGTGCGAATCCAACATTTTGAGACCAACTTTTCAGGCGAACAACTTTGAAATTAAGCTGAGCATCATCCAGATGATAAGTAGTTAGTTTAGTTCGATAGATTTCGAGACGAAGATCCAAATGCACATATGTCTAACTTTTTATAGATTTGTGATACTTTTAAGATCAACGGAGAAAATGGTGACACTATAAGACTGCATCTATTTCCTTTCTACTTTACAGGAAAGGTTAAGTAGTGGCTAAATTATATGCCATGTTCATCACTTACTACATGGGACTAAGTTGAGAAAATTTTCTTAATAAAGTACTTTCCCCTATAAAGACTACAAAGCTAAGGAACAACATTTCGTTAGACTCCCAAATTGAAGGTGAATCACTGCACGACACGTGGGAGAGATTCAAAGAGATGCTTAGACGATACCCTCCTCATAGACTATCACTATGGATGCAAATTCAGACTTTCTATAATGGACTAAGTCAAGGTACGAGGTAGTCGATCGATGTAGCATGTAGAGGGATGTTGACCAATAAAACACCTAAACTATCCCAATAGTTAATTGAAGACATGACTATGAACAAATACCCATGGTGCTTAGCTAAAGCACGAACTACTACTCCAGTAGGAGTTTATAAGGTAGGTACGGTTGTGTAGTTGATGAGCCAAGTGGAGGCTAGATAGATAGACTGAAAATGCCTTCACAAGGAAGGGTGATGTATGAAATGTGTGGATTAGACTATCAAGGGCAAGAATGTCAATAAGCCCAAGTCAAGCATGAGGATTATTTGGGAATGCTTCGAGACCCCAAAATAATCCTTATAATAATACATAAAACCATGGATGGAGGAATCACCTCAACTTTACTTGTGGCAATTAGGGAAAACAACGAAATAACCTTCCACCTGGATTCCAACCATAAGCATTATAACTAAAGAACCTAAGTATGGATAAAATGATACAGGAATTTATTCAAGAATCAAGAGCAAAACACCAGAGACAATAGACATCCATACATAACTTGGAGGTTTAAATCGAAAAACTAACATAAATTTTAATAGAAAGGAAAAAAAGGGGAATCCACTGAGTACCATTGAACCTAATAATAATGAGCATATAAAGGCTATCACACTTAGAAGTGAGAAGAAGTTACAATTAGATGCTAGATCTTGAATTGAAAAGGAGGATTGGGAAAAGATTTAAAAGAAGAACAAAAATGTAGAGAATCATCCAAAAGTAAAGGAATTTTATCCCACCATACCATACCCAGTAAAGTTAGAGAAGGATCACATGGATGAACAATTCGAAAAATTCCTCAAATTGTTCAAACAACTTTATATTAATTTATCACTTGTTAAATCTTTAGCACAGATGCCTAAGCATGGAAAATTCCTAAAAGAGCTACTATCTAATCAGAAGAAATTAGAGGAATTGGCTATAATGTAGTTAAGTGAGGAATGCTTGGTGATCCTATAAAACAAGTTACTAAAGAAGCTAAAAGATTCAAGGAATTTTCCTATCGCTTGTGTTATTAGTAATTTGTTAGCAAAAAAAAGCTTTAATTGATTTGGGAGATAGCATTAACTTAATTCCATTTAAATTATTTAAGAAATTAGGACTAAGAGAACCTAAATATACTAGAATAAGCATTCAATTAGTTGATAGATCTATTAAATATTCTATAAGAATTATCGAGGATGTATTAGTAAAGGTTGACAGGTTCATATTCCTCGTCGGCGTCGTTATACTTAACATGGAAAGAGAAATAAAAGTATCTTTAATTTTAGGGCATCCCTTTTGAGCTATAGTTTGGGCCATCATTGATGTCAGTAATGGTAAACTAGTTCTTAAAGTAGGCGAAGCAAAGATAACTTCTAAGATATCTGATGATATGAGTAGTACATGGATTATATGTTCAAAGAGAGGAGTAAAGTAGAACTACAATCTACTACAAGGTTCCTCAGTAAAATTATTCTAATGCTATGAGATGTGCTCTTCAGTGTGATGATTCCTGTTACTTTATTGATGCGAATGATTCTATAGCTTTAGGAACTATGCGAGAAATCACGTTCAACAACATGCAAGAATTGTCTATGACTCAAGATGAGGACTAACATGAAGATGATAAGCTTTTCATAAGAAAGAAAGAAGTTGAAGAGTTAAGCCAAAATATAGAGACAAGATTAAAACCATTTGTTAAATAACCACTAGAGTTAGAGTTGAAGACACTTCCTGATCATCTAGAATATGCATTTCTTGAGAAGAACTCAAAATTACAAGTAATTATCGCATCAACTCTAGAGGTGGCAAAAAAGGAAAAATTATTGAGCATGCTTAAGGAATAAATAAAAAGGGACATTACTTGGAAAATCTTCGAAATTAGAGGGATCAACCCTCCTTCTGCACACATAAGATTTTAATGGAGGAGGAGTTTAAATCGGTGGTACAACCTTAAAGGATGCTGAATCTAAATATCAAGGATGTGGTAAATTTAGAGTTAATTAGACTCTTAAATATTGGAGTGATTTGTCACCATTTTAGATAATCCTTGGGTGAGTCATATGCAAGTTATGCCAAAGAAAGGAGGAATGATAGTAATCTCCAACAAAAAGAATGAGCTAATCCTTATAAGAACCATTACTGGATGGAGAGAATGCATCGACTATAGCAAATTGAATGATGCAACTAAAAAGGACCACTTCCTATTACCCTTTATAGATCAAATGTTGGAATGACTTGCAGGACAGATGTACTACTGCTTTTTGGAAGGACTTTTAGGCTACTTCAAATCCTCATTGCTCCTAAAGATTAAGAGAAAACAACATTTACGTGTCCCTATGGTATGTTTGCCTAAAGAATGACGCCGTTTGGGTTGTGTAACACACCTATTACATTTCAGAGGTGCATAATGGCCATCTTTGATAATTTAGTTAAGGACATAATGGATGTATTTATGGATGATTTCTCTATTTTTAGTGATTCATTTGATTTATCCCTCTATAATTTAGAGAAAGTATTGGAAAGATGTACAAAGACAAATTTGGTGTTAAATTGGGAAAAATGTCACTTTGTGGTACAAGAAGGTATAGTCATAGACCATAAAATTTCTCATCAGGAAATTGAGGTAGATAAGGCCAAAATTGAAGGTATAGAAAAACTAGCACCCCCTTCTTCGGTTAAGGCCATAAGAAGTTTCTTAGGTTACGTGGGATTTTATAAGTAATTTATCAAGGATTTTTCTAAAGTTTCTAAGCCTTTAACTAAGTTATTAGAAAAGAACATACCTTTCACATTTACCAAAGAATGTTTAGACACCTTTGATATTCTAAAAGTTGACTAAGGCCCCAATTATGGTTGCATTAGATTTGGATTTACCTTTTAAGTTAATATGTAACGCAAGTGACTAACAAAAACCCCGATATCCACAAGTATATAGGTCATAAACTTATAGTATTATAGGTGTTGATCCCACCAACAGTTGGTGAGCTAATCTAAATCTAAGTTATCTAAGGCCTAAAAGGATTATTAAAAAGAAAATAAAAACTAAAAAAAAAGTAAATTCATAAAAATGGATTGATTAAAAATTAAATTGTAAAATCAATACACAAGGAATCAAATTAAGCACCACTAAATTAACAATGGAAATCATACAAAGAAGATTAGCCGATTATGAGAAGGGGCATTTATCCTATCATCAAATGCTAGGCTAAAGGCCCAATTTGGGGCCAAAAGTTGTTGGGTTTGATCAATTTATGGCCAAACATTATAATCAGCTCAATGAAGGTCTAAACATTATCGAATCTACTCAATATTAGGCTATTTTGGATGAAAATTTGGCAGTGTCACATACATGTTGTTAACTCTGAGTGAGGTGTCTTATGTGGCATTTTTGTGTCCTATTTTTTGACAACTTCCTTATTTCCAATGTTACATTGGTTTTGTCACAAGCTAAAACTTTTACCAAGAGGGAATTCCAACTAAACCACCATGATCAAGGATTCATTTTCTGCTTCTGGCAAATCCATGTTCTCACTATCTTTTATTCCTTGTCCCAATAGTCTCAGGCGTAGTTTTTATGTTATAATTAGAATAATTTATAATAGAAACTAGAAAAAGACAACATAATATACTAACATGAATTGTTCCCTTCATATTAATTAACATAGTGAACTAGTTTGTGTCTATTTGTCATAAACTAAACGAATATGGCATTTGTTTAATGCTTGTGAGTTTGTCTTTTTCTCTGTTTCATATGTTGTGTGGCTATTACATTCGTCAACTTGCCTTCCACTCCTAGTTAAGAATAAAAAGGGAATATTGTCATTTAGTATGTTACCAAAAATCAATTCCTTAGTATATTAGTAAATCAAATGAGAAATATTACTTGATATGTTACAAAGTATTACCATTTTAAAAGCCTAGAGATCTATTTCTTTGCAATTAGATGGTGATGAATAAAGATTGCAATTATCTAGTTGAATGTTATGATCTTCTTGGGGTGTATATGTACCGACACTACATTTATGCATTAACAACTATGAATTTTGTGTAACAGGATAGGTTAGCATATATATGCTAAAGCTACCTAAACTATTTTCCACTATATCCATGTTAGCTCTTCATGTTATTCTTTTATTTTATACACAGAAATGGCTCTTTTGTTGGGACCCGATCCCGAGACTGGACCCCAACTGAAAAATGGAACGAACGAAAGCGAAATCGAAAGAAAGGAACACAAGGCGGTAGCGAAATCAGATACGAAACAAACATCGGATCAAATCGAAGCGAAACCAATTTCTGACATCCGTGAAAAAATATCGAAGAAAAATGTTTGCGTTGGAAACCTTAAGACTATCGGTCTAAACTAATCCAAATCTGTGTACATTTTT
>JANIJH010003127.1:0-12929 GCA_024520975.1 Erythroxylum areolatum | reverse complement strand
AACACAAGAAGAGAAAACCAAGATGAAAGGAGGTAGAAAAGATGAACAAAATATCAAGAGAAGCAAGGAAGAAAGAGTTACGAAAATTGGTGGGAAATTCTCACTTTAATCACCATTCAACCTTAGGAAAAGAGAAATATCGAGAATAACCAAAGAAGGGATGATTTTTATGAAACCTATGCATCATGGTGGCATGTTAGGTAGGTGACAAGTGTCACTTGCCACATGTCACACTCTAAAATACTCACCTAGTTTCTTTCCAATTCAATTCCCATTTCTACATCAATTTCTCCCCAAATTTCCAAGGGCTCAGGTTAATAAATCCTAAACTCATTTATCTAAATTTCTAGTGCCATTGGACAATAATTTTTACTACCGGTAACCAATCAGTTTGTCACTTGGCATTTTTCCTAATCCGAAAATTACCCCCAAATTCTAGACAAAAATTTTCTAAATTCACTAAAAATTCTAAAACCTCTAAGACCCTCTCCAACTCAATTTTCAAGCACACAAATCTCATTTTTCACAACAATCACTTTTATTAACAAATATACTGGGAAATGTCATGAATGCATGTACAGTCATTTGCATGTGCAAAAATGCACTATTCATATGTATGCGGATATGAGATTATGCATGAACATGTAAGGGCATTTCTAAACGCCCATTAACCACTCAGAATTACTATTCTAACCTCCCCGCAGGTAATGGGATGTTACAGGTTATGAACCATAAGCCTAGCCTATTAACTCACTCATCCGGTGAACATAAGTCCCAGTTCTAGTACACAAAAACATAAAAATATCGTATGTATCAATCAAATCTCGATAGGAAAGCTAATATCAGGATAAGCCAAAACAATCATGTGTAACACCATTAGTAGGCCAAACTAATGTGTACACCCACCGATACTCAGTGTTGGCTCAACTTTCATCCGTGGTGAGTCTGAACTACAGTCAACAAGAGCGTCATGACCCTAGGTGATGACCTCGTCGGTGTCTAGACCTTAGGTGTGGAATCACCAGCGAGTCCCGCAGAAAAGTGTCGATATGGTGACTCGACTTTAATGTACCAGTGTCAAGGGTACGGGGGTCACTTAATCATAAACAGTTGTGCCTAGCACACAATTGGCCAATCGTTTTCCTCACCAATAAAAAATCTTATATAAAAATTAAATACAAAAATTAAGTAAAGCATCATATTTTTATTTATCGGTCCAATCGATAAAATTAAACCGTACCATAGCTCTAAGCCGAAAGAGAATAAATACATGCAGAATACATGACTCGGTTATGCATTTGTATATTCCAAAACACTGTTTTATGCAATAAAATTCATATTTTAAAATCCAAATGCAAAGTTGTTCAAAAACATAGTTTCAGAAAATAAAGCATTATTCTTTTACACTTCGAGTGCAGGTTTGTTAAAAACAATGTCATTTCTCAAAATACGAAATAAAAAAAATTAGTTACACTCCAATAGCAAAGAGTTATTCAAAACAAAATTGTTTATTAAATACACCAATATACTAGCATCTATTGGAGATTAAATTCTACTATGCATTACCTAAGTCCAAAATTAACATACAAGTCATCATACATATCTTAGAGTTATCTAATCCCATATGAGAAATATGGTTCCCAACTCACCTCAAAAGAAACCATACTCTCTCTTAACTTCAACAATCCTCGGTACGAGCTTCTTAATTCACTGTTCCTGAGCCTTTATATATAAAAAAGATATACAATGAAATTACTGGCTAAACATAAATTTCCTATTTATACACCCTCACATAGGTGTATAAAACACTATATCACTCCCTATAAGCTATAGAAGTCCCCACTTTAATTCCTCACATGGGTACTTCCTTACTATCCACATTAGTTTTTCTTTTGCATTTTCTAAGGCATTTAATACCTTTAATCCAATACTTACTCATTTCATAACATAATTGGGCACATCTTTATCCAAGCATATTAGGCCTTTACTTGTCATTCTAAGCAACAATTCAAGTTCCCTCTAAGTAAACATGAAAACTTCTTTCCAATGCACACCATCAAAATCCTTAAATCCTAAACCAAGTTCACTTAGGCATTTTATCAAAAACCTTAAGGCATAAACTTGAAAGCCTCCTTCTAATATACTTCTTCTTCATTTTCCATCATCAATTCACCTTATACATACACAATTAACATCATAGAGTTCATTTAAACCATTAATTTCAAAAGATATTAAAAATTCACAAAGTTTCACCTAAAGGGGACAATTTAGGTTTTGACTTAAAGAACCCTCTCCATGACACATTTCATTCATATAAACCATGTTTCATGCATAATCAAGCATGGAGAACAACATATCTTAGCACCAAACTCAAAATCATAATGTACAGAGAGATGAGACAAAATTTACCTAAACCTTCCTTTAGTGATATTTTCCAATCCTTTGAGAATTTCTCAAATATAATGATAGATTTGAGCTCCTTGACCCCAAATTAGCTTAGAACACCTTGATTGAGGTTGAAGAATCAAAAACTTGGTGGAAAATAGGTGATGGTAGAAAGTTGCTTCTTTCTCTCCTCTCTTCTCTTTTCTTCTCCCTTCTTTTAATTAAAACAAAGTGTTTTAAGCCTTGACTAATGGTATGCACGGCCTTACATGGAGAAGGGTCTAGAATATTGACCCTTCTTTGACCAAAATATGATGAAATTACCATTTTGCCCTTAGGTTGTATGAAATTACCATTTTACCCTCCAAGCTTTCCTAAATTTTCATTTAAGCACAAAGTTTAGAAATCTCCAAAACTTTTATTTTTATTTTGTTCCTTGGACTTTTGAGAATTATAATTAAGCCCCTTATCTTTATAAAATTACACATTGGTCCTCCAAGAATTGAGAAATTACGTTTAAGTCCTTTAACTTTTGACAATTTGCAAATAAGCCCTTATGTACATCAACTTTTCCAATTAAGCTTTCTAAGTATCTAATAAGATTATAAATCATGTCTAATCACCTCTAAGGCATTATAACACATTTAACTTAGCCCCCATAGTCATATCCATCTAATGGACTTGGTTTCTCACACTTAAAAGCTCATATGTTGAAAATCTCCAAAATTCTACTTACCGATGAACTCTAAGTTCAGGTAAGGGCACATAACATTATATATCACTGGCATATATACCAAAAGGATTCAAGTACATCTTTGAACTCATATACAACCGTGTATATATCAATATACAGTAGTATCTCTAAATACAGTACAACACAAAAGGGCTCCGAAAGTCTGGTGTTACATATTATCATTAAAAGAATATGCTCATTATAAGACATTATACAAGCACTTGGAACATGTTTATAATTCTCATAGGCTATATTTATGCCAGAATAGCACTTCATATGCTAAACCTTTTGTTAAGACTTATTATCACTCAAGAAGAGCTTTTTATTCCTTGTATATCTAAAGTAGAGCTCCCAATTACCATTAGATCCAAATAATACACAAAAATACATATGTCACATCATTATAGGTCATACTCACATGATTCATATATTTCCAAATAATTTTATGTTAGATGTCAATTATGTGAGGATTATGGGCATATCTATATAATTTTCTCTTTGAAATAATGTTTATTAAGTAAACCTAAAAGCTTTAGGTTAAAAAAGTTTTGAAGACTAACCATAAAGGACCCAATATTGTGTGGGTTCTTACAATATATTGATTTCTTTATCTTATATGTTAATATCAGGTGACATCAAGTGAATAATAACAACTGGTACCATAAGAAATAATAATAGTATCGCAGATAATTGATTTCAAAAGAAGAATCACAAAGATCCCTCAAATGAGTCAAGTAAGCAAATTGGTATCAAAAGACTAATTATTGAATCAAAAGAGAAAGAAAAGTTAGTAACTAGTAATAGTATAAGAGAGGACGTATTCATTTGCTTTAATGTTGATAACATTTAAGTATATTAACATATCATACATATTTAGGAGAGAAAGTATTGTTACATGTACTTAGGTTAAGAAACAAATATTGATCTTTAAATTGGTATATGAGATTTTAAAAAAATTCATTTACTTGATAAGAACTTTGCATGTACTCATTCCCCATAAGAATGGTTTTTTAAAAGGGGAAGAGATAAGTTATTTATTTTGGCATTTGGAAAAAAATTATATTTTTAACCTTAACATTTTCACCAAGATAGAGATCAGACCGTAACATTTTAGAGCATTCAAAATGATCCTTAATGTTTTTAAAAAATTTAATTTAAACTACATAATGACAGACCTTTTGATGATTTAAGCGCTCCAAAACATTAAGTCTAACTTCTATTTTAGTGTAAACATTAAGGTTAAAAGACATACCTTTTTACCTTCTTTCTTTGGTTTTTCAATTCAATTTCTTTGTATTTTCTTACATCAAAGTGTTAAATATCTGCCTTTTATCACTGCCTAACTTAGTTACCCCTCCCTAGAAGTCTAATAATTTTTTATTGTGAATTGTGATGCACTTTTTTTTCCCAAATTAAGGATTTTTAAACTTTTCACATGGTTTAGGATTTTACATTTTGTATTTGAAAATTATTTAAAATATTTACAATATTAAAAAGGTTTTTTAATGATTTTATAAGAAGATTTTGTAATTTATACATAATTAATAATTATATTATATATATATATATATATATCAAAATAAATTAAAATATAAAAATAGAAACCATATAAAAATTTTATTTCTTTTATCCTTTTGTTTCTGTAAACTTTATTCTCAATTTACTCTTTGCAATTTTCATCTTAATCTTACTTTGAGTGTAATATATGTTTGTTAATACTTTTATTTAATAAATTTACGAGTTTCCCTTTTATAGTAATTTCTCAAATTTTATGAATTTCATTTTGTCATTTCTTTTTCTTCTTTTTTAATGGACATGTTTAAGTTTAAAAATATATTAAAAAGGAAACAATTATCTATTTTTAGGTGATAAGTGCATTTTTAACCTCCCACGTTTTCATAAGAATACAGGTCATACCCAAACATTTTGAAGAATTCAAACTGAACTATAATTTTTTAAAAATATTGAATGTAAACCCTAAAGTAATGGACCCTTTAATAGCGTTATTCATTAATAAATTATATATCATGTCAATGCTAATGTGGCTTATAGTGCATTTACATGGTTTCCATGTGAATAGTGAGAGACACATAGATATTAAAAATAATAAACTTATGTCATATTAATATTGATATGGCATATAGCTAACCTAGGTATAAATTAAATGATTTAGAAATGGCAGGGTTCTTGAAGGCTATGAAATGTTAGGGTCAAATCTATAACTTGGTGAAAATATAAGGGTTAAAAATGACCTTTTTGCCTTTTCACTTTTGACGATTATAGATTTATCATAAACCCTTTTTAATAGTTGATAAAAAATGGAAGAGAATAATGATATTCAAGCTTGATCATTCCTATTGCATGAATTAAGAGGAAGCATGTATTAAATATTGCTTTAATTATGGAAGAACTTATTCAATTTCATTTATTTTCCCCAATATCACCAAATATTTTTCATTATAAAAAAGGAGTAGATTGTTGGACCACTTGAGCTCTTATTAAATAATTTTGATGATAAGAAAATATACTTCCATTATAGTGAAATTAACAATATGTGAAAAATGATGTTTAATAGAAGCGTAAAGTAAGGGAAGTATCTAATTGAATAAATTGAGCAATGAAAAGATGGAAAAGAACAAAGTGAAGTACATATGCAACTTAAGATAGCTTGATCCCGTAAAATGTGCGTACATACCTACATACATATATACATATATAGTATACTAAATATTTTATGTGTTATATATATAAATTACCTTGACTTAATCAATTTGCATTATATTTTAGGTAATTGTTGAAGATGTTGCCTTAGAGATGAACTTTAACAAGAATTAAAGAATTTAGCAAGATTGGGCTCATGCCTTTTCTTGTGTTATAGGCTAGTTTAGGCTTAGTCCTTCTTTTGAGCTTTTATTTAGGTTTGGTATTAGGTTTCATTACCTGAGCCTAGCTTAAAGCTTGAACTTTTTTTACATACAAAATGATGTTATTTTGTATATATAACAAAATGACATCATTTTGGATTTTTATGAATAATAAATTTTATGCCTATAAAGCTCAATCAGGCTTGTACTTGGGCCAAATGTCTCAAGACTAATTAGGCTTTTAATTTGGTAAAAAAAAATTAGGCTAGTCATAGGCACCATCTTTATTAACTACATAATTTGATAAAAGTTGTTTCTCATAAAGTTCAACAGATAGTGTAAAATAAGATTATAGACATATGTATGTATATGTTATTTTTTCCCCATACTCCAAAATTGGAAAAAAATTTAAAACATAATTAGCAATAAGAGTGTGTTAGTGCCTATGTTCATATGTGAAGAAGATATAGTGAGAAACGTGACTGAAGATACAAACATATTTGTGCCCTTATAATTCCTCAATAAGAAGTATTGAGAAATATAACCTAGGATATGTTAGTGTCTGAGAACAATTTTACTACCATAGTTGGATATAAATAGATAAGAAAATCATAATTTTATAAGACTTTTGGCATTCTGTTAGTTTTTAACTTTTAGGGTTAGCCGCTAAGAGAAGAAAACAACTTAAAGAGACATCAAGAGGCTATTTTCAAGAGAAATGAAGCTCACAATCCATACCAATTGAATATATCAAATTAAAAAATTGAGATCAACTCTAAATCCTTCTTTTTTTTCTCTTTTCTTTTATTATATTTAATAAGTTAAAGATATTAAGTGCCTAATTTTGTTATAGGTCTAAATAAGGGAACCTTAGTTATTATCTTTGTATATGTTGATTTAATTTATTTATGAATTGATGTTTCATTTCTAAGAAATATCTTTAAATTATTAATTCTAATTTAATTAAAGCTAATTATTATATCGTACCATACTTTGTATATGAGTGATTCAATAAAGCTTGCATATGAATGGATTATAGCCTAGATATTAGGAGTTATATAAGTTACTAACTTGGCATACATAAATCCTCTAATTTTAGAGCCAACACCTTTGATGAAATATCATAGATCTTATTGCGATCTTTTTACTTTAACTAGATAAAACTATAAATCAATCAACTTTAGAATGGGTGTTGTAACTTAACTGAGAGTAATTCATTAACTTAGAAAATTTCTTTGGTATATAATAGAAAAATTTCTTGTTAAATTGAATTATGGATATAAAGATAATACTAGGGAGAATCCCATCTAGACGTGTATTCAATAATGTTTTCCTTTATTGATGAAATACTTTGATGTAATTAGTTAATTAACTAGTTAATAATAGGAAAGTTAACTAAATTTTCATTGCTTCCTTATAGGATTGAAACTTCATTCATTATTGTATTACTAATAGATATTATGTGCACTTTTCTTAGGTTATGAGTAATGTTTTTTATAATCTTCTGTAAAGAAAAAGACTTACTAAGTTTTTGGTGCCATATTTGGGGAAGTAATTATTGTTTAGGGAATAAGAGAACTATTAGTGTATTTATTTTCTTTTTCTATATATTCTTCTATTTTTTGTATATTTTATTCCTCTGTTCGAATTCTACATATTCTATGTTTTGCCTGATGTTATTTGGTTTTAGGTTTGATTAACTTGTTAACATAAAGGGAGGGCACAAAATTATATAGGACTGTACAACGCTACAAAATGGTATGAGACCTGAGAGAGATTACAAGGATATGTTAAAGAGTTTTCCATATTGTACCTTCTTGATTGTAAGTTTGAATATTCAATAATGATCTAGATTATACAACACAATAGATGATTGATACAATATTTGGGAAAATCTTGCACT
Source organism: Erythroxylum areolatum (assembly GCA_024520975.1). Taxonomy (NCBI): domain Eukaryota; kingdom Viridiplantae; phylum Streptophyta; class Magnoliopsida; order Malpighiales; family Erythroxylaceae; genus Erythroxylum; species Erythroxylum areolatum. Next base: position 5,044 of record JANIJH010003127.1, on the reverse strand, counting down.
TTAAGACTCCATAAGTCACTCTAGAGTTGATTGAGGAGAACATAATAAAGTAATATTAGTGGACATTAAGCAAGTAAAGGGAAATCAACCTACCATGTACACATAGTATAGATGTTACCATTGATTTGGCACCTCAATTAGAGGCTTTCATAAGGAAACCAAAGAACCTAAGTGGATCAAAGAGACTAGTAAAAATATTATGCTGATATGAATGAAAAATGGTATTTTCTCCTCTTAATACTTAGTCATTCAGTGTAAAATGAAGTTATTTGAACAATTATGAACATTGTTTACACTTCCTTACAAAATGGATTAAAAAAATCTCAGTTGAGATTGTTCAAGATGATATGGAAAGTTTGGAAACAACTATAAAAATTTAATGCTTTGACTTTTAAGATATATTAACTATATCAATGTTGTAATTGATCTTAAAGGGACAAGGGAATATCTAAATATGATTAGAGCTGAAATACGACATATTACACAAGTATATGAGAGTTTGTGTGGACGATAAAAGATTAAAAAAAACAATTTGAGATAAGAGTGTGTATTATCTTATGTTTAATCCTAAGAATTCTAGGAAGATCTATAGTCTCATACACAGACATGCTTAAGCCTATGTCCAATCTAAAAAATTTACAGATAGATATATGGTTAATATGAATTTTTCTCAACCCATGTAAAGTCCTGACAGTTCACAAAGCAATCCATGGTATTAGTCATGGGCATGCCTAAGCCATATCTTTCCCTAAATAAACGTAGAGAGATTTATCGCTTGGGACACAATCATGTTTTAAACTATATACCCTACATGTTCGATATAAGATACCCTTATCTAAAGCCCAAGACCCTAATTTTCAATTATTTTTTCATCTAAAGTATATTTAGAGTTTAGAGGAGCACTAATCTTTACTTTTCTTTTATCTTATCCATAGCCCTACATGAATAACTTTTTTACAAATGTTCATATCAAAATTGAAACTTGGATGTATCAAGTTGTGAGATTTGATTTGTTTTCATTGTTTAATTTATATATTGAGTATTAATTAATTTCTATATTTGTCTTTTATGAATTTATTATTTATTAAAAAGGCCTAATATTTTATTACTTGATTCAAACTATTACTAGGTTAGATATTAAATATATAATTGTTTAATCCTTCTAATATCTAAAGTAACTAGGCTTTAGTCAATTATTGAATTTTAGGATTATTAAATCTTAGGAAAGAAAATGAACTAAATTGACTGAAATCTTGTAAGCTTCATATTATTCTATTTCATCGATCTCTTTAGTTTTTAAATATATTACTCAATTTTATTTTAGGCTAATGTCCTAGTTTTATTCAGTAGTCAAGTTTAATTGGAATGTGTTTTCTTTCTAATCAATTATAACTAACCAGAGATAAGAATTGGTTCCAATGATGAATATTTAATTTATAAATTGGTTTATTTTGTATTATTGATTAGTATACAATTCCTAATATAGATGTGGACTATATAAGGTTCATCTTCTAGTGATTCCTTTATATTTTAATTTTTGAAATTTCTTGATTAGTATGTTATCAATGTTATATCACAATCATAAAGCCCCTTTATTTGTTCTTGATTGTAATGTAAAAAGTTAGGTAGGTACTTTATTCGACAAATCTTATTTCTGCAACTGCATAATTATTGAGAGTAAGGTATTATTTTTAAATGCACACGTTAACACGCCATATGATGTGCAATACATAGGGAAAATATATAAGTAGTTCTTGTCAAGTTAGGAATTAATTTCTATGAAAAATGAACAAGTTAATTACTGAGGGTGATACCCCTAACCTTAAACACACTTTTACACCAACACACATAATTTAGAGTTAGGAAATCATTTGAATTTTTCATAGGATAATCTTACAATTCAACATCACCACCATCTAAATTTGATGAGTAATAATATAAAAAGAAGAAATCTAGCTTAGAAGAATTAATGATAGAATTTATATCTATATGTGAAGCTTGACTACAAATCAAAAGGCTTTAATTTATAACTTAAAAACCAAATTGGTCAAATAGCCAAGTTGATAGTTAAGAGAACCTAAATGCTTTTTTTTTTCCTAACATTACAGTCCTAATAATAGGAAACATGCAAAGGCAAACAATTGGAGTTAGTGGAGAGGAGCCAAATAACGACAAGAAAAAGGAAGCTAAAAGAGAGGAGGCTACTATTGAGGGAAAAAAAAGAGAAGAATAATAAGGAGAAATTTAATATATCCAATAAGATAAGATGTTCTTTCTCTTTTGAAGATTCCTACAATTGTCTTCATATGATAAGACACTATAGTCTACATTTTTTTAAGTATATCATTAAGAAAGATGAGAGGGTGTCATAATAGCACAAGAAGCCATAAACTAGAGTGATCTTATATTTTAAACGAAAATACCTTGAAAAGGAGCCTGCACAATTTTGAAAGAGGAGAGATATAAGTCCTTTTTCATAGCTTCATAATGGTATAGTACACTTAAAAAACTTTTAAAAAAGACTTATTGATATATAAATCATTTATTTAGTTTAATTTGCATGCTTGTTTTGTTTTACTTCTCATGTATTTTTCTTTCTATTGTTTACTTATTTCCTATGTAGGTTCCACTTTATGATGAACCTCACGGACTTATAATAAGAAGTATTAACAAAAGTTTCATATAAGTTTTCCCATTCTTTATTTTCTTCCTTCATCTTCATTACTTATTATTTATGTATCATGTATCATATGAGTGTATATTAAGGATAATTTATAACTTAAGTATAGAGAAGGACTATTTTGAGCCTTAGAACCTTATAAGCATTGAATCCAATCACATTCAATTATGGATTTATAATTTTTGAAAATTACACAAAGATACCAAGGTAAATAAGTTGATTCATTAGACATAATATTTCCTTACAATTCAATTACACTAGGTTAATACACATGATCACTAATGAATATTTATTTAAAACTTGACCAAGAATTTATAAGAAAGATGCTTAGCAAAAAGTGTATTTTCAACTTTAACATTTGCACCAAAAGTATAAGTCAAACCTTAATGTTTTAAAGTGTTCAAAAAGAACCCTAACCTTTTAAACATATCCAGTTTTATTCTTAAACTAAAAGAACCCTTAGTAGGATTAAGGATCCATCAATAAAGCGTCATGCTAGCACTAATGTAGCACTCTTTTATTTTTTTTATTGTTTATATGGAACACATATGGAACTATAGGTATCATTAACTTAAATTAAATTTAATTAATACCAATTAATCTTAATTTAAAATTAATCTTGGTAAAACTTAATAAACCATAATTAACCATGATTTATAAAATTTCAAAAAATTATTCTAATGATTCACCCTTCTAGCTCCCAAATAGATCAATCAATATATATATGGTAATAAAAATGCATAATGCAACCTATAAACCATTTTTTAAACTTAAGATTAACTTATTAATAATAATCAATCAAATTGTAACTTAGATCAATATAAGATGGAATAGATCAATATAAGATGGAAAACTTTTAAGGTAAGAAACAAAACATATACAAGATGTGAGAGGAGAAAGCATAAGATGATTCATAGGATGTGGAATTTGGTTCTTTAAGGTATAAGTGAAAGTGAGACAGTCTTGGTAGAATTTGGTTCTTTAGTTCTGCCATCTTTAGCCTCCTATTGTTCTTATTGTTGTTAAATTTTTAGACCATCCCTTTTTCATGCTCCTTATCTTTTTGATTATTCTTTCACTTATATATTTTTTAATGTTTTTCCTCTCCTTGTTATAACTCTCTCTAAAGTTTTTTTTGGTTGTTTATTCTTGGTCTCCATTTTTTTGTTAACTGAGCCAAGGGTTTAAAAATTAGGGAGACATATCTAATGAATCTAAAGTTCACTCCTTTAATTATTTATTTTGTACCCATCTCTTTGATGTACCTTTTCTTTTCTAGATTATAGTGAATTTAAGTATGGAGCTATTTTTTGTTTTCATGCTATTTTGTTTTTACAATTGTATATTTTCTTTTTACTGTTGATTTATGAAAAAGGAATTTTGATACTAGTTTTAGTTTTCTAAAATAAATAAAAGAATGTTAAGATGTATTTACTTTTTATAGTCCAAATTTCCTTCATTGATTTGATGCTTTTATGTTTGAAAAGTTTTAAAAGTTGACTTTGTCTTCATTTTATTTATGTTAGACTTCAATACATAATTTCTTATCCTATGATGTTTCATAATTCTCAAATCTATTTCTTATCAATTTCATATGGTTAATTTTAAGCTTCTAACATTGTTGATAATAGTACAAAATTGGAAGCCTGAGTTATGATATGAACTCTTCATTTCTAGCACTATCTCTTTCTCTTTTCTCTCCATCTTCTTTTTTTTATACTTCTCTGTTTCTTCAATATAGTTCATTATCCCTTTGTTTTATAGGTCGGGAGCTTAAAGACGGAGTTAAAAAGAAAGAATGGAGTTGGTAATTCAAATTGGATTAATTATAATTTATTGAAGTTTATTAAGGTATATTATAATTAATCTTAAATTAGACATAATTATGTTAAATATAAATTAGAATTAATTTAAGTGAATGAGGCCCATAGTGTCATGACCCAGAATCACATCGAGCACATGACAACCACTGCATACCCAGGCTAAGGATACTCACGGTACCTTTAACCTGACTATGCAAGGCTAACTGAATATCCTTTAAAAACATTTGGGCAGCACAAAGACTGTATTTTAAAAATTTCAAAACTCAATTAAAATACCTATAAATCAGTTTTAAATGCACTACTATATTCACATTTAAAACTCTACCACAACTTTTGGATTTTTAAGTTTACTCAAAAGCAATCTCATCAATAGTATAAAAGGTTCATACATAAGGTGTTGAACCCTGAAATTTTTTTAAAAAGTTAAACATGATTTGAAATAGTTTTGAGGTTTAGATAGATTAAATTTTTGTAGTTATAAAATGATGGTCTAAGATGGGAATAAGTGTAAAAATGAAGGTTGAGAGGAAACATGGAGATT
>JANIJH010003080.1:0-12931 GCA_024520975.1 Erythroxylum areolatum | reverse complement strand
ATTTCTGACATGAAGTCGGTAGAGTGTTCAGTCTTGGCTGTTTCTCTTTAAGACAGTATTTTGGCCATAACTTCTTTGTTTCTAATCCAAATTGAGCATTTTCAGTGGCGTTGGAATCGTTAGATCATGGGGAACAAATGTCCTTTAGAAGCTGATCCGAAATTCCTAATGCAAGTTTCCCATATTGTGGTCTGTATGTTGTCGGCTTTGGGTCTTCTATGCTTGAGTGCTTCCGAATGTTGGGCTTCGGTGACGGGGTCCAACATCTTGTGCCTTGTTAGATGTAGAATACCTAACATGTGAAAACTATTTTCATGGTTGTGACAGCTTAGGGTCCTATAATGTTTTGTTCGAAATTAATTATAGAAAAATGGTTTTCATAATTTTCTTTCACCAATCTGTTCATAAGTTATATATGAATGATTTGGTGTGATTGAAAATATTTTTAATGTGCTTAAAATATTTAATTTTGAATTTATAAGAACATGCATGAAATCTATCTTTCTGCTAGGCATATGATGTTTGTTGGCTAAACTGATGAAGTTACACATGATTTTTGTGGAATTTGATTATGAAAAACTTATTTGAACATACTTGGGATATGTTTATGCCTCTTTAATATTTTTAAAATTACTATAAATGTTTTAAGACTTTATCAAACAATTTTCAGATCTGGACAGTTTTTCAGAAATTGTAGGATTTGTTTTGTTTGATTTTTGATTTTTAATGTGTTAATTTGATTTTTGATGCATGCCTAAATAAATTTTTCTAGAAATTTGATTTCTAGAAAAATTTTAGAAGTCATATTTGTCATTTTTGGTATCTTATTAGTGTTTTGGTGATCATAATAATTTTTGGGTGATTCCTAAATTATTTTTATCATTATAAAACAACCTATAGATGCTTGGAATGATGATTTGATGTTCTGGAAATTTTGTGAAATTATAGAAATTAATTTTGAATTAATTTTAGTATTGCAATAGATTTTCTAGTAAGATTTGAAAATTTGACACGTGTGACAAAATTGAAGTTGTTTAATTTTGGACATCAAATAACTATTTCAAGGTAAATTAATTATGAATTAATTTATGGAATTAGGCATTCATATTAATTAGATTAATATTAACTCCAACTAAAATAACATACAATAGTATTTTAGCCAAGTAACTAAAAGGAAGATAGTAAATCTAAATGTTGGATTGGGCTTATATCCAAGTGTTGGATTAGACCTTTCATGTTAAGATCCATAAGATGTCATAACCAAAACAATGTCTTTACATATATGCATTAAAGAATGCATGGTTGGGAGAATGTGTGGGCTTGCATGATGGATGGTTATAGGCTTAGGCCCAATTTCATTAGGTAGTCCATATCATGCCAATAATTATAGTACCTACATATATATATATATATATTTATATATATATATTTATATGAGTTATATGTATAAGACGATCTAAGTTAGATGAGACCTTAGTCAAACCCCTCACTTAGAATATTAAAAGTAACACCTTCTTTTAATATGACGAGAACCAGAGTCCTTTTAAAGTTAGGTTTGTTGGGCAAACCTAAGCCCGGTTTACACGGATATGTTCGAACTATGGAAATAGGATCTCTGAATTAATTGGTTGGTTTGTTGGGAATCTACATTAGATGCATATGTGTCAAGAGTTGATAGCCTAATGAGTGTGCACACATCAATAGTTGATAGCACTAGATTAGATAGTTGCATTGGAGATGTAATAGGTATGATTGATACCTACAGGTTGAACTAAGGTGGCTTGTTAGGCAAACCCAAGGTCATTCTGAGGGATATTGGATATCGACCTAATAGGAGAATTTTTCTACAAGTTCTCTCGGATTTATATTAAGGGTTATGAATTCGTAAAAATAGTGGGAGCCATAATGCGTGTTATTAAAGTGCTTATAGATATGCATTTCAATATATTCTAATTTTCTCTCTTTGAAGAAAGGTTGCTATTGCCCGAGTTAACACCACGAGTACTAGTGTGAATCTAAGATCATTGATGGTAGCTAACAAGTTGACTGGACGAAACCTCCTTGACTGACTTAGAAGCTTAAGAATAGTTCCTAAGTCTAAGAAGCTTGATTATGTCTTGGAAGAACCACTTCCTGACCCCCTTACTGCTGATGCCTCTGATGATGATCAGAGGGCATATAGGAAGCTTCTCGATGATAATAAGATGGCTAGTTGTATTATGCTAGCCACTATATCACCGTAGCTATAAAAGCAGCACGAGGCTATAGATGCTCATGCCATAGTCTATCATCTTAGGGAGCTCTTTAATGAGAAAGCAAAGTCTGAAAGGTTTGAGACTTTGTGATTGCTCTTCCGTTCCAAAATGGTTAAGAGGACATCTCCAGTACAGTACGCACTAAAGATAAGCAGCTACATCGAGCAGTTGGCCTCCTTGGGTTTTGTTTTGTATTATGAATTAATACTCACAATTTATGCTTAACTATCGGATGAACAATATATCCAGCACAATTCCTGAGCTAGTCAACATGCTCAAATCAGTTGAGTCATCTATCAATAAAGACAAGGCTGTGATTCTGGTGGGCTCTCTGGTTCGAAGAAAAAGAGCCATAGGAAGAAGAAGTTCGTAAGGCCTAAGGGAGGTGATGAGAAAGCAAAGAAGACTGCCTCGAAGGGAACTTGCTTCCACTGTTGCAAGGATGGCCACTGGAAGAGAAACTGCAAGGCTCACACATTTGTACTGTTATACAGGGCCTTAGGAATAGTAGACAACTTTACAAGGGAGAGTCACACATTTGTACTGACATATATGCTATCTTTAAAAAAAAAGAGTTTCTTCTAAAAGAAGACAGTGGGAGAAAAATTGAACTTGTGGAAGTTCAAAATACTCAAACAAACACAAATCAACTGCCTAAACCTGAGACTATTGTTCATGAAGATGAAACAATAGTTCAACCTTCTAACATACAAGAAGTTCATAGGTCGGGTAGGATAGTCATGTTCCAGAGAGATACAAATTTTTCATAAGCAAACTTAACAACGTATTGCTCATAGAATAGGTTCTGAGGAGTTCAAAATCTAACAAATGGCTTTAAGCTATGAAATTCAAAATGGATTCCATGTATAAAGACCAAGTATAGAATTTGGTTGACCCACTTGAAGGGATAAAACTCATAAGATGCAAATGGGTTTTTAAGAAGAAAACTGACATAAAGGGTAATGTAGTTAATGATAAATCTAGGCTTGTAGCTAAAGGTTATCGTCAAAGGCAAGGTGTTGAATATGACTAAATGTTTAGCATTGTAGCTATGCTTAAATCCATTCAGATACTCCTAAATATTACTGCTCATTATTATTATGAGATATGGAAAATGGACGTGAAGATGGCTTTCTTTAATGGAAACCTAACTGAGGATGTGTATATAACACAACCTAATGGTTTCACATCTATGAATGGAGAAAAGGTATGTAAGCTTCAGAAATCCATTTATGATTGAACCAAGCATCCAAAAGTTAGAATATCCAATTTGATGAGACAATCAAAGATTTTGGTTTCTCATAAAATATGGACGAGCTATGTGTGTATAGGAAGGTTAGTGGGAGTGCAATCGTGTTCTTTATACTGTAAGTAGATGACATATTGCTAATAGAAAACGATGTCTCAACTTTGCAATTGGTCAAATTTTGATTAACTAAGAACTTCTCTATGAAAGACCTTGAAGAAGTAACTCATATTTTTAGGATAAGGATCTATAGAGATAGATCTAAGAGGTTTCTTGGTCTTTCTTAGTCTACATACATAGACAAGATGTTAAAGATGTTTAGCATAAATCAAACTAAGAGAGGTTATCTTCCTATAGTACATAAGATTAAACTCTCTAAATCTATATGTCTAAAGACACAAGATGAGAGGACTTGCATGAGAGGTTATCTTCCTATTGTACATGGGATTACATTCTCTAATTTCCCATAACTTCCATTAATGCATGCTATTCATTACCATTAACTTCCCATTAATGACAGGGGTTATAAAATGCCAAAGAGGGAAGAAAATAATAATCATTTTTATGCATCTTATGTAAGACACAAGTGAAAGAAAAGGTTCTTTCTTACGCACACAAACTTTTTTCTCTATAACTCTCATAAGAGCTTTTGTCTTTATTAGCACAAAGAAAGAATTCTAGCCATCTCTTAGTGAGATTTCATCCTTCTATGTTCATGTAGACTTTCATTAGAGATGGTTTATGTTGATCGTTATAGTTTAAAACATCCCAACGTGGAGAACATTAAAGAACAAAGGAGATCATTAGAAAGGTATCTAAACATCTTACATTTCGTGTTTTTGTTTTCTATATCTATATGCATGAGTAGATCGGGTTTTTGAGGTTCTATGTTTCTACCACATATATTTGATATATGTCATGTATCAGATGCATGATCGAAACCTTACAGAGTCAACCGGGTTGTTATCCCTGAGATAACTTATAAACTCCTCATTCAAGTATTCACCACCTCGATTTGATCGAAGTGTTTTGACACTTTTACCAATTTTTTTCTACTTCATGTCTGAATTGTTTGAACATTTCAAATGCTTCAGACTTGTATCTCATTAGATACATATGCCCATATTATGAATAATCATCACTAAAGGTAATGAAGTACATAAAACCACCTCTAGCATGAATGGACATCGGACCACATATATTAGAATGTAATAGGTTTAATAACCTATTAGCTCGTTAACCTTTTCCTTTAGAAGGTAATTTAGCCATCTTACCTAGCAAGTAAGATTCACATGTGTCATATGATTCATAATCAAATGATCCTAAGCTACCACTCTATATAACTTAAATATGCATCTCTCACTTATATGGCCAAGTTGAATATGCCATAAGTAAGATGATTTTATGTTATCCAGTTTTTGTATTTTATTATCATTGATATTTAAAATTGGATTGCACATATCTAATATGTAAATACCATTGCACAATGTAGCAATTCCATACAACTTTTCGTTCAACATAATTAAACAACCATTGTTTGAAAAAGTTAAATGAAATTACATTTTATTAAGACATGAAACAGATACAATGTTCTTTGTCAGAATGGGTACATAATAACAATTATCCAAAATTAACTCTAGCCTACCAGGAAGATACAAAACAAAGGTTCCTATAGCTAATGTCGCTCTTGCTCCATTTCCAACTTGCGGGTCCATCCCTCCCTTCTTGAGTGGTTTACTATCCCTAAGGCCCTGCATATCAACGCATATGTGTGAGCCACATCTGGTATCTAATACCCAAATATTTTAATCAGAAATAATATTAACCTCAATGACAAATAACACACCTAAAGTAGTCGGTGGAGCATTTAATTGTTTCTTCTACTTCAGTGACTCCAGATAGGCTTTACAGTTCCTCTTCCAATGCCCTTCCTTGTTGTAATGAAAGCATATTCCCTTTGATGTTTTCTCCTTTACCTTCTTGGCTACACCATACATTGGCTTCTTGGACTTCTTTTGGTTCCTCTTCCAAGAACTAGAAATAGAGTCCACCAGCATCATAGCCGTAATGTCCTTCCTAACAGTTTGCTCAGCTGTTTTGAGTAGATTAATTAGCTCAGTTATTGAGGTGGATATTTGGTTCATCCGATAGTTAAGCACAAACTATGAATAACTATCCATCAAACTAGTCAAAATTAAGTCAATACTTAATTCACAATCCCTTATGAAACCTAAAATGGCTAACCTCTTAATGAATTCATTCATTTTCAGCGCATACTATAATGGAGATAATCCCTCTGCCATCTTATAACAAAAGAGCAACCATGAGGTCTTGAACCTTTTAGACCAAGCTTACCGATCAAACAGTTCGTTTAGATGGTAGACTATAGTATGAGCATCCATAGTCTCATGCTACTTTTGCAATTTTGGTAATATAGAGGCTAGCATAATACAACTAGCCAACTCACTATCATCTAGTAGCTTCTTGTAAGCTTTTTGATCCTTATCAAAGGCATTGATAGCAAGGGATTAGGAAGGGACTTATCAACATATTCTAGTTTCTCATATTTGAGAAAAATTCTCAAATTTTGTAGCCAATCTAAAAAGTTTGGTCCTGTGAGTTTGTTAGAGTCTAGTAGAGAGCATAAGTTCGCACTGGATAAAGACATCATAGTGATTCAATAACCTAGAAGAATGACAGAGAGCATTAGAATGTACATCAATGCATATCAATAAAGACTATAATCACATACATTATGGGTCCCAATATTTTATCCAAATCCATAGCCCTCACTATGAATCCGAGAAAACTTACAATTTTCTTATTGGTTCAATATCCAACATCACTAAGAATGACCATGGGTTTGCCCAACAAACCACCTTAGGTCAATCGATAGGTATAATTCATACCAATTGCATTCAGTTATATAACTATCGACTTATGTCATCAGCTGTTGAATTAGGACACTCATTGGGTTATCAACTCTTGATGCGTATACATCCCATGTATACTACCCAACTTTGCCTCTATCCAAGTTGACCTTGAGTTTGCCCAAAAAATCAATGCTTCAAGTTAGGACCATCCTATTAATCCGAAAATCTAGCTTCTATAGTTTGAACATATTCGTGTAAAGCAAGCTTGAGTTTGCCCAATAACCCAACATGAAAAGAACTCTGGTTCTTGCCATATTAATGGAAGGCATAAGTCCTAATATTTTGGATAAGGGATTTGTTCTTAGGTCTCATCAATATGGACTTATAGGTCTCTCACATATTTATTTAGATAGTTACTATAACTATATGGCATGATTATGGACGCTTCAATTAAATTGATTCTAATTTCATAACCACCCTATCATGCTATTTTAACAAACCCTTAAAATGCATCTAATGCATGTAACACATAAAGGAGGTTTAATTTAAGTTATGAATTGACTGTGCATCAAAAGTTCCCGATTCAATTCAACTCTTGAACTGAATCAGCTGCTAGTGTTAGTCTCATCTAACTCGAATTATGAATTTGATTCGATGAGGAACCCTAAATTTTAATTATTTAGATGTCCAAATTAAACACTTTAGTTTTAATACACATGCCTTTTCTAGTCACACTAGAAATGTAATTCTTAACTTAGATTAATTCTAAATTAATCGCTAGGGTTTCAAAAATTCTCGAACATCAATTAATCATCTAAAACATCCCTTGGTCATCTTAATTTTATCAAGAAACTTTTGGCAAAATCCAAAAATATCTAATCAACCAAAATTATCAAGATAAATGAGTTAACATACTAGACACTAAAGAGACTGATTCGATGTTTGGAAATTTTCCAAAACCCTAATTTCAAGCACATGCACTTAGCATGCTACTAGCATCAAAATAATACATTTCTTATCTCGTAAAAAGATTTAAGGTCTTATAACCGAAGCACATACACATAAGTCATCGAACAAGTCAGCCCCATCAGCTTTTCAAAAGCTAATCAATGTTCACTTTGACTTGATCTATTAATTGAATTAAGTTCAATTAATTCTAGAAAAAATCCAAAATCTTGTACACGTTCTAAATGTGCCTAACAAAAATTCCAAAATCTAATTCCTAGGAATTCTTTATGAACTAAGTGGAATTAGTCAACACATCATGTGTCCACTAACACTAGCCATGCACAACCAGCATGTATGTAAAATTGAGAATAAATAATCAATCACTTAAAAAATAGGTGTCATGCATCTCATGCATGTGGGAACATCATATATGGACGTTTATAAAGGAAATTCATAAAACAATTTTTTGTAAAATTATTCTGGAATTTAAAAGCATGCATGTTCATCGTATTTTTGGAATTTCCCAGAACTTCATACATGCATCAGGCTGAAATTAAAATCATAATAAAATAGAAAATGACACTTAATTGAAATTTTCTTTGACAAAAACATAATATAACACCTTATAAACATTTATGTGAAAGAAAAATATTTAAAAAAGTCTAGAAATACTACGAAATTTTAAAAATCAACATATGCATTCTATTTTCTAGAAATTCCCAGAAACCAACATATTAACAAACTGGAAATTAATTTGCAATAAAATAGCAAATGACATTCAATTGAAATTTCCTTTGAAAAAAACATAATATAACATCTTATAAACATTTATGTCAAAGCAAATCAGAAAACCATTTTTCTACAATTTATGCAAAATTTTAAAATTCAACATACATGTCAGTCACAACCTAGCAAATAGTTTGCACATGTTCAATAGATCATCTTATACATGCATAAGTAGCTCTAATACCACTGTTCAGGAGCCATGGTTCCATGTATCTCATGCATGGCTATGCATTAGAAGCATTGCAATCAAAATTCCAACACCATGACATCCCCATAAATCCAAATTCCCTGTGCATGTATAGAATAGAATGTAAGAATATGAAATTACAACATATATACCTTGAAAATGCTCCTCCTTTCTTGAATCTTCTACTTGTTTGGGTTGTAGCAAATTGTAAATACCTTCAACAGCCAGTGAAAAACATGCCAAGATAAAGAAAAATCAGTGTGTAAGGGTGGTTAGAGCACTAAACAAGATGAATTCAAGTAGATTCTATTACATCATAAACAAGTTACATGCATCTAAACTCATGCAACAATTGCGTAAAATTGTATGAACAATCCTCAAGATTAGTCCTCTCAACCTCCAAAACTGTTCTAAACTCTTTGGCTCTCAATTGTGTGTGTTTTTTGGCTTAATTTTGTGTGTACATAAGTGAAGAACTCATTTATATACCACCAACCATATAGTGGGTCACATGACTTACATAAAATGACAGTCATGCACACTTTGTTTTTCATCTTACCTTTTATATGTGTTACCCTAAGGTTCCTGGTTATTTGGGCACTTGAATTAACTCTTAATCTGAGCATATTATGAGTGGTTTCATGTCACTTGAATTAACTCTTAATCCAAGCATATCATGAAGGGTCATGATGCCAATTTATCAAAACCTGAGTGAATTAACACATGAACTCTTCGATAGTTAATTATCTGACTTATGAACCTTTCCCTAGACAATTACCGTTTAATTCATCCCTTCACCATCCTATATATAAGGTCCCAAATTACACCCTAGTTGGAATGATACATATCTATGAAAATAAATGTGATAGGTGTTAAAATTGTTGTTGGAACCCCACCCTGGAGAGTCACGTGTCCGACGTCCTACGTGATATCTGGATGCGCATCCCACGAGGGAGGAATTCCCCACCATGTCAAACCATAAACCCGAACCCATTTCAATTACTTCCGAACGGATCTCGAATGATTCATCCTAATTTCCCTCCTGAAAAAAATTAATCTTCTTAGAGCCCGAAATTAGATCCGATTCTTAAGCTAAAATGAAAATTTCATGTCTCTATAATAATAAGAACCAAAAATCACTTCAATCGGATCTCTATAAATCGAGAAATCACCCAAATACGGAATCATATTTAATATCTCTATTCAATCGTCTCCCTTCGCTTTAATCTAAAAATATTAACTGAATCCCGAAAATTCTAAATTTTACATGGGAGGGTAGAAAATTTTCTTAAAAAACCAATGCTTCAAAAATCGAGTGAATCGGAGGTCAAACGAAAAAGTTACAAGCAAAATAGTGGGAGGAGGTTGAATTTGGAAAAACAAAAATAAGAAAATAAAAATAAAACCAGAAACTTAGAAACGACGTCGCCTTGCGCACGAGCGCTCGCGATCCCGAGGGAGCCTGCGAGTTCCAAAAACCCTTTTTTTTTAAATCGAATTAAAACAGCTGAAACTTTGAAAATTTATAATTCATCACATCGAATTCCAAATCTTATAAATTTGGTATCAATAAAAAGTTAAAAGGAAGCTCTACAACTTCCATGAAGAATTTAAGAACTAATTTGGCCTTTAAGGGAGTTAAAAGCTACCTCAAAGTTACTGCCCAAAAATAATTATTCTACACAAAGACAAAATTTCAAAAAATCATATCTTTTAACACAAAAGCTCAAAAATGTCACATTTTACATCAATAGAAAGATAAAAAGATGATTTACAACTTTTATGAAGGAAGCAAAAATCAATTTAGTCTCTAAAGGAGGTAAAAACTCTTTCAAAGCTACTACCTATAAAATGACCATTCAAACAGTAACTGAATCTTTCTAAACCTCATAACTTTTTACTCTAATCCAAAAAATGGCATATTATACATCAATGGAAAGAATATAAGACAATCTACATCTTTCATGAAGGATGCAAAAATCAATGTAAGCTCTAAGGAAGTGAAAAAAACCCTTCTGAAAATACTGCCTGGACAATACCCTTTCCAACAGTAACTGCATTCTTTTAAACCTTATAACTTCTTAATTCTAAGTCCAAAAGTGACATATTATATACCAAGGGAAAGCTCTAAACATGAACTACAATCTTCAGGAAGACCTTCCAGTCCAATTCAAATTCTAAGAGGGTCAAAAACTCAGTCAAAATTTCTGCCCATTATAAAAATTTTGACAGCATCTCCCCTAAAATTTCACTAGCCAAAAATCTTCAAACACATAACCAAATTTCCAGCACCTGCACAAGACTTCAATCTCCACATTCTTCAATCTCCCAACTCTTAAATCAATCCATATAATCCCAAAAACTAGCTCAAATGGTAGCAACCACAATCTTACTCTTTTTGACAATTTCAAACTATACAACAACACATTTGTACAACATACACAAAAATACATTAAGACTCAAATCTCTTACATTTATATGGAAGATATAAGTTATTACAAAGCTTTAGAGGACATTTTGGCCCTAATACGTCAAAAGTATCAAAAGTCAAAATACAAAGAAGGGTCATTTGTTCAAAATGCTATCTAAAGCCTTGTTTTCCAAAAGATGACTTCAAGGTTAAAAGACATAGGAGTAATGCCTCAATCCCGATGTGGTTACTCGTTTTCTCGTTTGTCGCCTGTAGAGAAAAATGGGGGGTGAGTTCGACGGCTCAGTGGGTAACAATTTAATAACTAAGAAAGCAAGCAAAAACCCTTTAACAATTATTTTCAAAGTAAACTTTACCATAATCATTTTTGCCAGAAAGAAATTCTCAACATTTTCAATTGATTAAAGCATTCACCAAATCAACATAAACAAAGTAATATCACATAAGCACATATAAGATGGTTTGGGTGGATCCAAACGGAACATACTACACATTTCTGCGAAGCGGTCATGTGTAGCTGTGAACTTATGGGAGTCCGTGAGGAGCTCCAATGCCACTAGCGGGCAGGCGGGAGAAGTCTATGAAAAGACAAGTGCACTTGACTCTTAAGGGACCACCACAAACCCATATAATAATGAATTTCACATAATTTACACATAATTGCCCAAAATGGCATTTTTCCAAAATCACATGTTCTAATCTTTTTCACTTGACAAACAATTTTAAAAACATTTCCACAATGTATTTACATACAAAAGACACATAACACAAGTTTTAAACCATCCCAAAGAGTAATAAATACAACATTGGTAAGTCATTGGAAAGCAATAAATGGAATTTATGACAAGAAATTTAATGTGATTATTAACTCAATTATTAAAATATCACCCACCTTAATTCCTTTAGCTTTAAACTTGGTCAATTTGCCTTTCCTTTAACTCCTCTTGCCTCTCTTGACTTTCATCAAAACACAAAAATCCAACCTAACATGAGTTGTCAAAATTGGCAATTCTTAGGAAATGAAAGCATGAAATTGATCCTATAAAACCTCACCCATACTTTTCCTAAGCCATTTAAACCAAAACCCATCAAAAATTCCAAAGGATTTCCAAAATACTCACCTTAAAGAGGCATCCACGAAACTCACTTCTTGCCTCTAATGGAGGATTTCACCTTCCTCTTCCTTTTTCCTTCCTAAAGAACTCTCAAAATCTCTTTTCTAAAGCAAGAATTGACAAAGCCCTAACCTCTTCTTCTTCTTCTTCTTCTTCTTCTTCTTCTTCTCTTCACCGAAAATTCACTCACCTTTTCTTTTCCTTGTAAGTTTCGTAACCCTCTTTCAAAAGACTTAGGCAATTTTTGTTTCTTAACTTTCAAGCCTAAGCCCAAAACGATGTAGTTTCATTTTCTTCCTCTTTTTACATCAAAATTTCGTCCCCTTCTTTCATCTATACAACCACACCTCTTGTTTCTTCCTTTCCTCCTTTAATGAATTTAGAAAAAAAGACTATGATACCCCTCCTTATAAGCCTTAACCTTAAAAACCTAAGTGAACTTGCTAAATTACCCCCATATCATCTTATTCCTTTAATTTCTAACAACATATAAAACTCTAATTTAAACTTAATCTCTCCATTTAATTTCCATCAACCTAAGCAATAAAACCTCAAATTATTTAACTAAAAGGAAATAGGCAAACTAAACCTCAAAATAATTTAAACATGCTTATTTAATAAGAAAGAGGAATCGGGGCCCAACAGTTGTGATATGAATTGAATGTGAATTGTATATGTCTTGAATTTTCCCTTTTAATGGATCATACTTAGTGACTTGGAATTAATTATTACCATTAGATAATTGAGGTATTAAAATGTACAATTGGACTAGGAAAATGCCAAGTGTTAAGATAAGTTGGTACATGAAAATTGGATGACTAGGCCTATATACTGAATGGCATTGGGCATAGCTAAGGCATTGAAAAATGGCATAGTTAATAAATTGAAAAGTGGTAGCAATAAGTGAGAGACAAATGGTCTAATATATTGGTGATATTTGGTGTTAGACCCCGAACTTTTCTTGGAAGCTAGAACTGTTAAATGAGGAATTGTTGGCAATTATTCATGCAAAAAAAAGGAGAATTCTTGAATTTGAAATGAATCAAGAAAGATGGTTTAGATACAAGATGAGTTATAGGAGAAATGTTGG
>JANIJH010003058.1:0-12932 GCA_024520975.1 Erythroxylum areolatum | reverse complement strand
GAAACCTAAGCCGGAAAATGTCATGAATGCATGTATACCATGTGCAAGTGCAACAAACCATCAATCATAGAGGCTATGTGATGTATATTCATGCCGAGTTGTAATTTAATACTCCTAACCTATCCCAATTTACTAAAATATCCTTCCCATCGGTGATGGGATGTTACATTGCATGGCTATTTTAACAAGGAAAATGAAATATTTAGGCAATACATTCTTCTAAAAAACTTTTGCTTTGTTTCTTAAGTTTCTAATGACACCAATTTCATGTAGTTTAGTTTAGTATTCTGCAATTTACGCCTAAAAATACTACAAACTGTTCCCAAACCATGACAGAATCCAAAAGCTCAACTTTAAGCAAATTTCAAAACTCTTAGACACAGAATTTGAAATTCAATTCCTTCATAAAAAATATATCCATATGTATCTAGTTTAATATAAAATTAAAATCATCACATTTTTATGTCTACAGATCAAGATATAGCTAAAATACAGATGCATGTTTAGTGAAAATACTACAGCTAACATATTCCAGCAATTCTTCTTGCACTTTTCTAGATTTTTTTACACTTTATACCAAAGATAAAGCATCCTCTTTATAGTTCATCAATTATACCTCTATTAGGCCTAAATCATACTCCAATTTCTCATCAATAACCTCTCCTATTCCAGTTCAAAATTTTCCAATTACCAACACACAAATCCTAGTCTTTCATGCATTAAAAATCAAATCAGAAATCTATCTTTCATTATCATGCATATAGGTCTAATTCTTTCTCAATTCAAGAACACTCTTTAACCAACTTTCTTTGGCATAAATCCACCTTCTTTATAGATGAATTCCAGTCCAATACATCCACATAATTCCCTATACTCCACAGTTTCCATAAACTAAAAACAAAATAGAAAAACTTCCACTTTCATGCAACATTTTCCAGCACATATCTTCACCAATATCATATGCATTTCATTCCAAATCAAGCATCATTCTTATATCATTTGACAAGCCATAAAACTCATATTGTTACTTAACTATTAGGCTTCCAATTTAGCTCAAAACTCCATATTATAATAGCCCTGCAAGCAGGAAAAATGTATCACAAACTCAAGGTGAAATGAGCTAGTTTCGGTAAAAACAGAAGACAACAAACAACTGGTTTCTTGGCTATTTTGCGAGAGGTTAAGGTGTAAATTTCATGTATCAATTTACCTACAGTAAAAATTAGAATACAGAGAAAAGTTTGAAGCAATTTTGTGTGGAGAGAGGCGAGTGAAACTTCATAAACGTTGTTGCTAGAATTCGCTTCATCAACATGCTAACTAGGTGTCATTAACTCACAGAGACATATAGCTTAACTCATGCTACCCATTTGTTCAACAATTATGCTACTACTAATCCACTCATTATGCTATCATTCATCTCCTACTCATCAGTCCACATGTCACTCCAAGATTGGTCCACTTGTCACATACTAATTGATCGAAATGTCATTTTATTACTAGTTCATTTGTCACCAATTTGACTATGCCAAATGTCACTCAATTTAGGCTTAATCATCCTAATTTTTCATGTATCAATTTATCCTACCACTTGACATTTTTCCTAGTTCAAATGTACATTTTAATCCATCAATTTCCTAATCTATAATATTTAATTCCAATTTATTAATTAAAATCCAATCATACCAAAATTGAAGAAATACCAAAACACAATTCACATTATGATCACTTAACATTTTTCGTACCTCGGGATATGTCAATTAAGTGCATATGCTAACTTGTAATGTGTACAAATATCAATTCGTGTATGAATGCTAATGTTATGCATGTATATGAAAATTTTAATCTGGGGTTAAACCCTAAGCATATACCAGAAAATAGGATATCACAATAAGAGTCTCCACGGTCCAATAAATCAACAAAACCATAGAATAACGGTAACTACTAGTACTTGTCGCCTTCGTAGGATCAACTCGTACCTGCTAGTACTAGCTATAACTACACCATGCACTTGCGGTTTTACATAATTAACGCAACTCGTGAAATAGGTAAATCAATATTTTGCTTGGTTAAAATATGAAAAGTGTTGTCATTTATTAATTAAGAAAATTGAAATTTCTTTAATTTTTAAAATATTTTTCTAATTTATTAGAGAGAGATTTGTAATTAATTAAGAAATTAATCTCTAAATAAATAATTTAAAGAGCTTTCTTAATTAAATTAAAAAGATGTTTTATTTATTTTGAAAATAGTTTCCTTTTAATCTTAGAAAATTGTTTTATCATATCAATTTCTAATTAGATTACAAAAAGTTTTCTTATTGGATTAAAATGTGTTATTTGTATAATTTTGAAAAAGGATTTTCCCTAAATTATAATAAGTAAGAAATACAATTTATTGAAAATTTTTCAATTATATTTCATTAAATGAGTCAAAATAATTGGAAATAGTTTCCAATTGGATTTGAAAACTATTTTCAAATTAAACTAAATTTCAATTTGGAGTAGAAAGTCAGTTTACTTAAGAGTTAATGAGTTTAATATAATTTAAATTTTCCATGAAGTTGGAAATATTATTATGGATTATAAAGATCAATACTTAAAATCAAGTGAAGCTTAATATATTGTGCATATAATTCGATTATAAGTGCATAAGTTGCATAATTTATTTATATGTTCGATATTGGATATATGTTTAATTGAATGTTTTATATGTGTGATATTCCATATGCAATTTGAATTTGATGAGATGAATGAAATTAAATCTCTTATTAAAATATTAAGTAAACGTTGAGAACGTAATTTTTGCCTTCTATTGTTATAAGAATAAATTAGAGTTCTATTTCTTGCTAAGCCTGTTAAGCAAACTTAAGTCTGCTTTAACCTAAATATATTTAGTCTTATGACAGAGGTCCTATTTAACTAAATTTTGTGATTTGGATGAGCAAATTTATGTTCACATGCATTTAGACACAGGGTTAGGAATAATATATAAGATATGTTTTGGTAAGAGTTGTCACCTAAAAAATATAGGAGTCACATAAGATTTAATTGATAAAGTTGTTATCCACCTAATTTAATTTTAGTTGGTTTATTGAGCAAACTCAAGATCAACTAAATTTGAACAGAATCCTAGTACACTAGAAAAATTAGTCTTTCTGAATAATAGTAAGGGCTATTATTTCAAACAAAATAGTGGGGGTACTTAAATATATGATTAAATTACTAATATCATTTGGTAGTCATGAAATATAATCAATTATTTGCTTTTATTACATTTATATTTCTATTATAAGAGGAATTTATCGTGTTTAGTATAGTTAGTACTAAGAGTTAGTTAAAACCCAATTTCTTTAACATAGGATTAAGTTTAAGAAGAGTTCTTAAAGTTAGAAAAGAAAATTGTATGCTCAATATGCAATTTTGCTATAATCCCTATTGAGGAATCGTGACAAAGTTTTAGAGATATGTCAAAATCATATAAATGACAACATGTGTTGACATTTTGATTTGATTAATTTCTTATAATTTTTAATGACAATATGTATGATGTATGTCAATGCCATGATAGCAAGATGCAAGAGGTTCTGTGAAGTAGAGCTAAAATGTATAGTACGTTGATGGACTTCTTCCACTTAATTTAGCCTACTAAAAGTATAAACATGAACATCAATTAAAGGCTTTGTTATTATACGATAATATTTATCATAACAAGAAAATGGGTACATTACTTTTCTTGCGCATAAGTAATACGATAGAGATCATATGTATCTAGTTTATGCTTATGAGTATTTGATACCGAATTTAGATTCAACATTACCATAATATTTAAGATATGATAAGAAATAGATTTTTAAGTTAAAGTATTGGATCCAAGTTTATAAAAACTGGTTTATATGTGTTAGATCAAAGGAAACTTATGCTTAACATAAGTGGAAAAAATGAAAAGTTGGATAATCAAGACTATTCTTTTACGTCATATTGGTTAAATCAATATGATGAGAATCTTAAAGTTACATGTAAGGATATAAGTATCCTTTTGATTATGAACTATACGAAACTTGTTAAGTTGAAGAATAATCAAATCAATTTTTGGTGAAAGAATGATGATGATATTGAATTGTTAAATTTGTACATGTGATGTATTAGATAGAATAATAATTCACAAAAGGATGATACTTATATTTCATTATATTACTAATAACTTTATATGATATATTCATATGTATTAAATAAAATATTTATTTAAAATTTTGAAAAGTTTAAATTGTTTGAATCTAAGTAGAAAATAAGCATTGAGAATGTTGAAACACTTCAATGAGATTATTATGGTAAGTTTTAAATTTTCAGTTATCTATAAGGAATGAGATTCTCTAATGAATACCTTTAAAATAAAATTTCATAAGAGTATGGTTTTATATAAGGAAAAATATACAGTATGAGATATTGTATAATGCAATATTTATTTCTTCTATAGTAAATTCTAGTATAAGGACTTACATTAAATTGTTCTAACTGAATCAATTATCAAGATTTCATATTAAATATGAAACACTAAGTCTTTGAAAGAGTTAATGCTAATGATTTAAGGATGTGATGTTTAGCTGAAGCATACATTTTCCACTAAGATTAGAACTAAATTATATAATAAAAGGTTATGAGATATCTAAAAGGTTGGATATAATCATAGAAATATCCAAAAGGTTGGATATAATCATACAAACCTATTGAAAAAATTGTTTGTTTCAAAGTATACTTATAGGAGAATAATTCTCAAGATAAGTAATAGGAGTAAGATGAAATTTGAAAAGTTCAAATCTCGTGACAGTTTATCCAATTGGAACTAGTTCCTTTATTGATACACTTGAAGTATAGTTAAAAGGATACAAGAAATTAAAAAATTCACTTTCTTGATGAATTCAAATAGTTTGTTTTAGAGATGATTGTGAATTTAACATGTATACAAGAAGGTTAGTGGGATTATATATTAGGTTTTGATTATGCATCACATATCAAAAAATAGGCAGTGGAAAATAAAACAAAACCTAGAAAACATAAAATCAAATATATGTCATTAGATGTAGTAAAAAATGAACTTAAGATGTATACCTTATAAACTCCTTCGTTTTTTGTTGTCTTCACCTCTTCGAGTTGTCATAAACAACAACAACCAAAGGAGGACGTCTTCAAATGATATCCACATGAAGAGCAAAGCCTGAAACCTTTTAGAAAGAATGGTTGATGTATGTTTTTGAGAGAATAGTTTAGAGAATAAGGGCCCGTTTGGTTGAGCTTTTATCAGTAGAGCTTTTGTCAATAGAGCTTTTCTGAGAAGAGTTTTTTTTAAAAGCCAGTTGTCTGTTTGGCTGTCAATTAAAAAATAGCTTTTTAAAAAGAGCTTCATAAAGTAGACTGTTTGGCAACATAAAAATAAAAATCATTTTTATTAATTTTAACTATATTTTATTTTATAATAAAATTATTTATGCTAAATAATTTTTAAAGTATACTAAAACAAAATAAACTAATGGCATTATATATATATATATATATATATATATATATATATATATACACACACACACACATATATATAATCATGATCATAAAATAACAACTTTACCTTTAAAGTTACAAATTGTTCGACGTATTATTAACAAGTGAATTGGCAGGAGGAAAAAAACGTACTTTCATTGCAGTTGACGCATTTGTAACAATACCTTTGTGGAACGCTACAGGATAATAACAAACATGGCAACGTCTGCGTTATGTAGACGAGTCTGCGTAAAACACAGACGTTAAGGTCTGCATGAAAAACGCAGACTAGACCTTCGTCTGCGTTTTTCACGCAGACGATGAAAAATCAACAACAAAAAGAAACCCAACGTTTTAACCTGTGAAGCTTTGAATATCGTGTTGTCAAAGTTGGGAGTGATTAGGGATGAAAGAGTCGTGAGTATTTGAGAGTATAAAAGAAAGCCGAAAGAGACGTATGAAAAAAAAATTTATAAACATAAGTGACGCGATTTGTCTACCCGAATAAGCTGTTTTTGGAGCTTTTCTGAAAAGCTCCAAATTTTAGCTTTTGAAAAAGCTATATTTGGGCTTTTAAAAAAACTGTTTCTACTTCAAAAGCACTTTTGAAATTTTCAGCCAAACATTCACTTTTTCCTTAAAATAGCTTTTGCAGTAGAAAAAAGTGCTTTTGGAGCTTCCAAAAGCTAAAACAAACAGGGGCTAAGTGTGTATAAGATAAACTCTTTACATTCCTCACTAATTTTCTTACAAAACTATGCACGAAAATGAGTTAGTTTTTGCCAACTTTTGGACTCCTCTAACCCCCATTATGAATATAGGAATAATGGGAATTAAGTGGCCATAAATGCCACTAAATTTGCTTGAAATGTTTGTTAAAAATATGGAAATTTTCCATGTTGGTAGCTATGCAACACTTGCTTTTTTTCATTCCTTTACAATGTTTCTTATCACAATCATATTGTGATACAATCCCTAAACATTCTCTCATATCTTGGATCACTATTTAAACCCATTTTACTCATTCTTCGCATCTCCAATGTATGTGACCCATTAGGTTTTCGGTTATGTTAGCCATTTAATTCAAGCAAGTCATGAGTGGTATCTAACAATACATCATAACTCCCAATTAACCAGAAAGTCAGTGGTTTGACTACGAACCCTTCTATAGAAAATGTTTCCATGCAATTTATCCTTTCACCATCTATGCCTCACTTGTTCAGAGCATAGTTAAAATGTTAACTCCCACTATACTGGCTACGTCATATCTAGCCCAAGTGATGTTAATTCATGTCCCCAAGGCTCATTAATCAATTGGATATGTCATTGAAAACTATCTTCATGACATTTCCATTCTAGCTAGAGATTCTTGAGTAATGACCCCGATAAGAGGTCATAGGTATCGTCTCTTTCTATCAGGAGTAGTGAATCCTTTATTGGCTACTCAATTACCTTCGAATACCCCAAGTTGTACCCAGTCACCACTTCATGAGCAACCTCTGAGAGACAACAAAGAATGGAGTCAAAGTATAGGATCAATATTTAAGATATCCTTGAGCATCTCAAGTCTAAGGATATTTGCAATATTACTATGATGAGACTATCATTGACACTAGAATAGATTATCCATATGATTTTCTTATGGCAAGTCTAATGTACTTACTACTTTTAGTAAGCATCCACATGTTAACTCTAAACAACTCATGCTTACAGTTTATAAGATCCACTACTTGATTAAGGAGTATAACATATGCTAGTCTTTCTAGATTAATAATGTCTAGTTTCATTAATTCTATGACTATGGATAATTTAGATACTAACATAATTACACATGATAGAAATCTCATTATCATGATCTCATCACGATTTCTTTCATACTATGTAATGTATCAAGGACTTCATTAATTTGATTTAAGATCACTATCACTTCACAAAGAACATTAAAATCAAATTAACGAAAACACATCTTATTAATCATAAAGATTTGTATAATAAGTGCTAAAGGCAATCTAAAGGCAATTTCCTTTAGACCACTTCTTTAATAGTATAGTTTTCCTCATTGGTAGTATAGTTGTCCTCTTCAATGGGAGTGTATGGGGACATATTACTCATAGAGAACATCAATTCTAATTTTTTATTGTTAAAAATATAATTATCCAAGAACAACTCTTGTTAGATATGAAAAGGTAACAACTTAATTATGAGAATTAGTTTATAGAGATAGATTGGAAGTTGTTTACATATTCTAAGTCCAAGTACATAAATAATGTATTAAAGATGTTTAGTATTTGAGATATATGATACTTATGAAGTATTAAAGATATCTATTATCTATAATGAGTTGATATTAAGTTCAAGATTATATGGATATTAACTTTAGAAGTAAATCCTTGTTAACATCTATTTTACTTATAACAATATCTTTCAAGATTGGCAAGGTTCCAATGTAGCAATGGTTTTTATTAAGTCATAATATATTTTTCATTTAATGGAAATGATTAATTGGATCAATGAGTTCTTCAACAAACATGGAATCATTCCTTATATTGTTCAAGATAATAATGTACTATGGAATATTAGAGTTATTGAACATGTAAAAGGAGCTAAGGTCTCATCAAAGATCTAAGGATATATTTAGGCAGATTTTCTTAATTATGATTATTTAAGGTGAAAGTTATAAGACTTAAGCAAGTGATCAATATAGAGAATCTTGTACAGTTCTCTCATTAAGCCACTATCTCAGTAATAACATGATCATCTTATGATAATATGGTATATGATACTTAAACAATTGGCTTAGTGCTAGTGGTAGATTATTGGTTTATGTCCTAGAGTCAATCAATTAGTTGTAGTCTAGTGTCAAAATAATTTAAAGGAATTCTTTATCTTGAAGATATTTAGATGTATATGATAAAGTTCATGGAATAATTATACATTGCAAATAAAATTATAATAAGATTATAATTATGGTATTTATATTGCATTTATGTATTATCTCTAAATTGTTACTATTCATTATTCTATTAAGACTAGACATTAATATAATACAAAAAGAATAACACACGTTATGTTTTTCCTTACGAAGAAAGTAGTTGATCTTATAGGTTAAAGTATGGTGATACTTAAGCAAACGTGCGAGTGCTTGTTAGAGAACAAGTTTACTGAATTGACCACATAGGAGAAATCTTTTTGGAACATTACTTTTATGTTTATGAAAATTCTTATTGTGATGATTATATAAGTGATCCTTTAACTTGAGGCCTACAAAGTTATCTTGTATAGGAATTACTATGTTTTAATACTACTTATGACCTATTCTAATTATAGGTAGTTCATTCAGTATTCATTGGATGTAGTATGAACTATATAGAGATAGCTGAGTGATCAAAATATGATTCATCACCTTAAAATAATTAAAGAGAATATTTTATTATTCTTGGTTAGTATTAATTCAGGAAATCTTTGGCCAAGGTGAAATGATGCCTTATAAAATAGTTTACAACTGTCATTAATTGAATTAGTAGCTAATAGTGGAGAACTAACATAGTTGGACTCAAAACATAGTAGACATTAATTTTATGCTCTATGTCTAATCGAAACATTGTATGATAAAAGGATTGAATTATATAAAAAAATAGTGCAAGGAAAGGTTAGTCAAAACTACTTTGACATTCCTAAATATTTGAATGGTCATGATGTGATACTAGATGTCAGTCTTAATATATGGATATAAATTGTTTAATTAGGGAATTAAAGATAAATTAAAAGAGTTTAATTTATCGAATCATAAATATAATTTAGGGTTTAATTTGTATCCATTGCCAACATATTTTCTAACCTAATATATCATACAGAAAGAACGAGTTAAAGAAAACAAAGATATTTTAATCAAATTAAATACTAGATATTTAATAAATGAGGATCAGTATGGTATATTAGATCTTAATTGGGCATAATTGGTATTTAATTAGAACTATTTATAATTATAATTAAAATAGAATTTAATTTTAATTAAATTACTAAAATATTCAAAACCTATTATAAATATACTTAAGCTGCGATGGAGCTAGCACTCATTCCTTAACCCTCTCTGAATAATTGCAGAGCTCTCTTAACTCATTTTGTGGATACCATTAAAAGTTGGACATTTATGCTACTACGATGGTTGAGATGAGCTAGTTTTAGAAACGATTCAAGGGATAAAAAAAGAATATTATCAAGCATCAAAATAAGATACGAATTAAGACTCGTGCTTTATTATGATTTAATTATTAATTATTTATAAAATAAAAGTGATCTTGATTTTTGGGAAATAAAAATACCAAAAAAATGTTAATTATTTCATTGCGATCAGAATCGGATCTCGTCTCAATTTTCCAACAACAATAGCTCCAACATTTCCTGTGCAAGGACACCTATCTTACTAGAATTACTGAGGCTACTTCGTTCCTAAAATCGTCAATTGAATCATGTAACTCTATTATTATTGATCTATGGTTATCATCAAAGACATATAAATTGTTTAGAAAAGGATGAGGAAGGATGTTCTCTTTATAATTCATGCTCTTTATTTACTAACAAATGCATCTTGTCATAACTTTAAAAAATCAAAATAAGTGAAAAATCATATAATTTTTACCAAGAAAGGTTGAAAAAAAGGAATTCAAAACCTAAAGATTAATTGAAACTTGGACAGCAACATAAAGAGACACTGTACATTAAATGATTTACATTTACAAACTATGTGTTTTGCTATTGATATCATCAATAAACATATAGCAAAAGAATAAATAGAAGATGATAATGATGCAAATAACAGGAGAAGATGAAGGCGATAAACAAAGTAGCGATGGTAGTACATGACAGTAATGGTGATGGAAAAGTAGCATGGTAGAAGAGCGGCAATGACGAAATCAATGATGGTGGGAGAGTAACTTAACTTGTATGAGTATAAGAAGGTAGACGAATTGAGTTTTGAAGCTATTAGGCAGTCCCAATAAGTTTTTCTTCGATAATTAAAGTTTTTCTTTATTTTGGCCTTCAAATTTTTAACATTTACAAATCCCAATATTTTACTGGTACTCTTGATACTAACTGTTAATTGTAATACCTAAATTCAGTGTATTGGTGAGCCTAACCAGAGATGTATGGTAAGGTGAGCTTGAGCCAGTGAAACATGATACTACATGCTACGAGTGACAGCAAATGCATGTGGTGAGTGTCCATTGTAGAGCGTGGCGAGACTACATGCTACTGTAGATCCATTCATATTAAGTAATCCACAGTAACTCACGACTTGGCATTCCATGCAAGGCTCAGGACTGTCTTTCTTCTTCCATCTTCTTTGCTTCTCTTCCTTCAACTCATTGTCTCCAGCTTTAGTTTAAGTCAAGGGTACTTTGGTATTTCCATCACTTCTTGCATCTCCCACTCCCTACATTGCTTTTTTTTGTAACTAACTTTTTAGACCTCTATTAATTGTTTTCCTTTTTCAATGTTGAACCCTTCTAATATTGACAAAGGTGATTTTACACCTTTTCTCTCCCATTCAACCTTTTCCCCTCCACCAAACTCTTACCCCTCTGACCTCACCCCACATAGCCAATCGAATGCTTATCATACCCAAAAAAAAGCTAGAAGCAAGTGGTAGGGGACTAGTATGATTCGAACCTTTGTTTCTCACCACCTAAAGAGATAAAAGGAAAGATCTTGGTATGTCTTGAGTTAGCCATGTTAGAGGAAGGTACTAGAAGTTGGGAAGCCACTCTTGTCAGGTTTTTTTGGACCAACAACCACCATTTTTAGTTATTCATTGCTATGCACTTTGAAATTAGAAGAATAAGAGAATGGTTGACATACTCTTATCTGAAGAAAATCTCATTATGTTCACCTTCACTTCAACTTCAGTAGCTTATAAGATCCTTGAGGAGGGGCCATGGTCTATATAGGGAATCAAACCCTCTTTTTGTAAGCTTAGCAACCTGGTTTAAATTTGAAAACCATTAAAATATGTACCCCTTAAATATTGGACTACATAAGTTCTTAGTGCCTTAGCTAGTTTCATTGGGAAGTCTTTATGTATGGACGAGAACATTGTCAAGAAGAGGAGAATAGGGAATGATTGTATTGTGTTAGTGTTGAAATTTCAAAGGAGCTCCCAAATCAAGTCCCTATAATAAGGTTAGGCCAAGGAAACAAGCTTTGGGAAGACATTATTAGGATCTCTTATCAACGGACTCCTTTTGCCAAATCCCAAGGCAAAGTCTGGAAAGTCAATAGAAGACTCTTCAAATCTGGTAGATACCAAAATGCTTAGTATGCAAAATTGTAGGGTGATGATCTCGCACCAGTAGCTGAAGTTCCAACAGACACTACCAATCTGCATCCCATCCAAACAATTAAATTTGTTCCTATCTCTAATAAGGATCACACACTTTTGGAGAATAAGGATTATAATGCAGTGATGTATGAAGGAGTTGATACCAAGATAGATCCTTAGGTTAATACACATGGACAACTGTTTTACAGGGATTACAAGAGACGATATCTCTAGTGGAAGATTCGAAAATTCCTCTAATTGAACAAAATTCAAGTTCCATAAATTTGAGTATTATTGCAACCCCAGCAGGTGATACCACCCCTCCTCCAAACTTCATAACTTCAAATGATCTGGAAACCAGTTATGAAGCACCAAAGAGCAATTCACTATAATGGAAAGAAGATCCCAAAGGAGTAGGGTAAAGGCTCCAAAAGTAAGCATTAATATGTCAATAATTTTTTAGAACGTAAACGGATTAAATTGCCCAATTAAGTAACTAGCTTTAAGGAAATTTCTATTGAGGGAAAACCTCTAATTATAGGGTTACATGAAATAAAAATAAAATTTGAAATTGTTTGCAAGCTAAATAATTTGGGATCTTATTGGAAAATGCTCTCTAATAATTCTCATCACCACTATGGGAGGATTATCATTTGTTATAGAGAGGAAGCTACTCGAGTGGAGGTCATTAACACAATAGATTAAGTCATGCATCTTAAAATGCATTTCCCGAATTTTGGCTTTTAGAGGAATGACTTATGGAACGATCTGATCAACTTTGGTAGGAACATTGATAAGCCTTGGTTGTTACATAGTGATTTCAACTCAACACTGCATAGATTAGAAGCCTGAGGCAATTGTTGTTGGGACCCGATTCTAGAAACCAGACCCCAACCTGAAAGACGGAAAACTATACTCGGAAACAAAACGAAACGAAAGGCAAAAAACAAATTGAAATGAATCGAAGAAATCGGATCCTAATGTGTTATTGTGTGACTATGGGATATATTGCGTGTTTATGCATGAGTTGGGTGAACCATCGATGATGGTTTCTCATTGAGTTCGCAAACTCACCCAAC
>JANIJH010002994.1:0-12941 GCA_024520975.1 Erythroxylum areolatum | reverse complement strand
AAGATAAGAAGAGATTTAGTTGTATTAAGATGTTTTAGATGTATAAGAAATGATTAAAATGAATGAAGTGAAAACGAATAGAAATGTATGGATTGGTTATGTTTTGAATAAGCGATTACGAGTGAATGAGTTTGAATAAAGATGAGAAAAAAAAATCATACCGGATTTCGGATTAGTCTAAGGAATTCCAACGCCATTATGTTCATTCGATCGTTTTCTTTGATTTTTGTGTTCGGATGTCGGATATGTTCTACTTGATTTCGTTTTGCTTTGAAATCTATTCGTTAGGTTCGATACGACTTCGATTTATTTTGTTACGAATTGATTCCGAATTCGACTTTCGAAATCTGTTCGTTTAGTTCGTTTTCGCTATTGGCTTCCGCATTTTGTTTTCGATCCGAAATTTCTGTTTCCATCCGATTCCGCTTCCTTCATTCGGTTGGGATCCGGTTCCCGGATCGGGTCCCAACATTCATCCCAGCATATAGGAGTTCTACATCTTCTTCTATACAATACTTCATAAGGAGCCATCTGAATGCTTAAATGGTACGAATTATTGTAAGCAAATTTGACTAATAGAAAATGCTCATCCCATGTGCCTTTAAAGTCCATCACGTATGCCTTGAGCATCTCTTCAAGGGTTCGAATGGTCCTCTTAGATTGGCCATTTGTTTGGGGATGAAAAGTAGTGCTAAATTTTAACTCAGTCCCCAGAGCTTCTTGTATACTTTCCCAAAATCTTGAAGTAAACTGAGGTTCTCTATCAAAAACGATTGAGTCTAGAATCCTATGTAGTCTCACTATCTCATCAATATACTTCTTTACTAGCAACTGTAGAGAATCAGTACGTTTAATTGCTAGAAAATGGGCGGACTTCATTAAATGATCAACAATAACCCATATAGCATCATGCTTCCTACTCGTTTTGGGCAAACCCATCAAAAAATCCATAGTTAACCTTTGCCATTTCCACTCAGGAATGGACAATGGCCTCAGCTTGCCTAAAGGTGCCTGGTGTTTAACCTTGACTTACTGACACACTAGACACTGCTTGCATATTCTGCTACATCCTTTTTCATGCCTTTCCACTAGAAATGCTCTTTCAAATCTATATATATCCTAGTGCTACCTGGGTGCATGGCATAAGGCACATTGTGTGCCTTATCGAATATCTCATCCTTTACTTCCTTGACATTCAGAATGCAAAGTCTATTTCCTATACCCATAAGTCCATCATCCCTCACTACCACTTTAGATTTCTTTCCATTCTTAATTTCTTCTGGAAGCTTGTTCAAATCTGCATCTGGTGCTTGTAACTCCTTAACTTTCTCCCTGAGTATTGGTCTCACTCTGAAATTAGCAATAATGCAATCAGGTTCTTCCTGCTTCAAGCTTATCCTAAGCTTAGCTATCTCTTTCAACAACGGCAGATAAATTGTCTGAATGTAAGCTATGGAGGATTTCCTACTTAAGCCATCAGCCACTACATTTGCCTTTCCTAGATGGTATTCAATCAGTAAGTCATAATCCTTAAGTAACTCTAACCACCTTCTCTGTCTCGAATTCAACTCTTTCTAGCTCAATAAGTTTTTGAAAATTTTATGATCTGTAAAAATCCTCGTCTGAACTCCATACAAATAATGTCTCTAAATTTTCAAGGCAAAAATTATTACTGCTAATTTTAGATCATGGGTCAGGTAATTTAATTCATAAGGTTTTAGTTTCCGCGAGGTATAAGCTATTACCTTGTCTCCTTACATTAATACACAACTAAACTCTTTTTTGAAGCATCACTATAAACTGTATAATCCTCATCTCCCATAGGCAAGGTCAGAATTGGAGCACTTGTCAATCTGTGCTTAAGCTCTTCAAAGCTCTTTTGACATTCATCACTCTTGATAAACTTTTGATTTTTCCTTAATAACTTGGTCATCGGAGTAGCTATCATAGAAAATCCTTTAACAAATTTCCTATAATATCCTGCCAGACCCAGAAAACTTCTCACTTCTGCCACTGTCTTTGGTGTATGCCATTTCATCACTGCTTCAACTTTCTTTGGATCAACATATACCTCATCCTTCAAAAATACATGTCCAAGGAATATCACCTCATAAAGCCAAAATTCACATTTGCTAAATTTAGCATAAAGCTCCTTCTCCCTTATTGTTTGCAATACTATCTTAAGATGTTCTTTATGTTCCTCTTCGCTCTTGGAATAAACCAGAATGTCATCTATAAATACTATGAAAAATTGATCTAGATACTCCTTGAAGACCCTATTTATGAGATTCATAAACACAGCTAGAGCACTAGTCAATTCAAATGGCATGACTAGGAATTCATAATTCCCATAACGTGTCCTAAAGGTTATCTTGTTTACATCAAATTCCCTAATTCTGAGCTAATGATAGTCTAACATGAGATAAATTTTGGAGAAGACCTTTGCTCCTTATAGCTGTTCAAGCAGATCATTGATTCATGGCAGAGGATACTTATTCTTAATGTTCACCTTATTAAGTCTCCGATAGTCAATGCAAATGCGCCATGTTCCATCCTTCTTTTTAACCAATAGAACTGACGCTCCTTATGGCAACAAACTTCGCCTTATATACCCATTCTCTAATAGTTCTTCCAGCTATTCCTTAAGCTTCTTCAATTCAATTAGAGCCATTCTATATGGTGGTATAGGAATGAGTGCTGGACCTGGAATTAGGTCAATAGCAAACTCGATTTTCCTCACTGGTGGCAAACTAGGTAAGTCTTTTGGAAACATATCTAGAAATTCCCTCGTAATAGGAAAATGTTCTAACTTCCCTTCATTCACATCGGTGTCTATAACGTGTGCCAAGAAGGCTTCACACCCTCTTCTCATCATCCTATTAGCTAACAAAGCTGAAATAATTTTTGGTGATGGTGTTCTTCTATCTCCTCTCAAAGTCACCTTCTTACCCTTGCCAAGATCAAATTCTACTTCTTTGAGGCTACAATCTAACATTGCATGATATTTCTCCATGATATCTATTCTAAGTATAATATCTAGGCCCTTTAAATCTAAAGGTAGTAAGTCCAGTACCAGTCTAGCACTATTAATAAAAAGTTGACAATCTCTATATGCTTGACATATTATCACCTTCCTCCCTAAAAGAGTACTAACAATCAATGGACTCTCCAATGGCACCAAATTAACACCATGTAATGTCATTCTTACATAAACAAAAGAATGCATAGAGCTAGAATCAATCAGTAAATATGCTTCTGGATTAAATAACTGAGCCATACCTGTAGCAACTTTAGGTGCAACTGCAGCTTCATCTCTGGTTATGGCAAACACCCTTGCCTGTGCCTGACCCCTTAGCCTTCCTGGAGGAATAACCTTCCTTACTTCTCCAGAACTTCCCACCTCAATGGCTAGCCTGGTTCCTATTGTTTCAGCTATCTATGGGGCTTGCAACTGCGACCCATCTTGCCTTAGTGCTTGGGGACATTCCCTAACCATATGTCCCTTCTCTCCACATCGCAAACATAATCCAAGTAACTTGAAGCACTCTCCTATGTGAAACTTCCCACAATGTTCACATTGGGGGTTCATGTACCTACTCCCCTCCATCCTTTATTGTCTCTTACAGTTGAGGCTTGCACTGAAGCTACCTTTGCTTAATTGTTCTTAGCAGAGCCACTACTTCCCACTTCACTCTATGTGTGGAAATTCGTTGTACTCCTCTCAGGAAGTGGGGCATTCATTCCCTTCTTGGAAAATTGTTCCTGGTTCTTCCTCTTCCTATTTAGTTTATACTTTATGTTCTCCAGTTTCTCAGCTTGGAGTGCAGCATCTACCAAAAGCTAGTAGTCATAAAAATTGTGGATCAATACTTTCTCCTTGATCCCTAAATGAAGTCTTCCCTCAAACTTACAGCACCTATCCTCCTCATTTGCAACAATATTGGTTGCATGCCATGAAAGCTGGGTGAAGTTTAGCACATATTCACTCGCACTCATATCCCTTTGTGTAAGATTTAAGAATTCTCTAGTCTTCTCTTGGACATAGACTCTCGAAAAGTACTTCTTCTTAAGAACTTCGGGAAAGTTTCTCCATGACAATACTGGCAGTATGACCTAACCATGGGGCACTGATTCCCACCAATGGAGTGCGTTCCCTTGTAGCAAGCTAACTGCATAATCCAACTTCTCCTCATCAGAGCACTTCATCTGATATATAACTCTCTCTATCCTTCTTAACCATGCTTCAGCCTCTTCAGGATTTGTAGTCCCATTAAAGTCCACAGCCCTATACTTGTGAAGCTTATCATACTGTCTGCTCCTCTCCATTGCAACTTGTGGCACTTGACCCATAGCATATGTGAAAGCCTGAGCAAAGGCTTGAAAGAAATGTGGATCCATAGGATTTACTTGGGGCATAGGAGGAGGAGGCGGTGGCACTTCATGTTGTACACTAGGTACCTTGGAATCATGAGCAGAGTGTACCCTCGTATCTTATGGAACATAAGATTCATCCGTACTTCCATGGTAAGAGCAAGATTGAGTTCTAGCTCCTTGAGTTCTCTTTCGAGGGCATAATCACTCCTTCAATTTAAAACCATTTTAAAATCTTTAATTTATGCTTCATGTTAGGTTTAAACTGGTATGTGTGCATATAGAACCTTTTTAAACCATGCTTCATGTAAAACAATTACAAATCATGTAAAACAATACAAAACAATGCATATTGTTCATTTAAAATAATGCATGTTCATTTTGTAATTTAAAACTACCCATTCCTACTAAGGATACTCCTAAACCTAGTCGCTCTGATACTATAAATATTGGGCCCCGTTTTCAGACCAACTCTGGAATTAAAAACCGTGAACGTAGACACTCTCTGATACCATAAATATTGGGCACTGGGTGGGTCTGGCATGACAAACTAAAAATTTCACCGCGGTGAAACGTTGGAGCATTTACAAGGACTCTGCAGGAAAAGTTCACCATGCTCAACTTCTGGCTTCACCGCGGCGAAGTCCCAAGGTCGAGCAATGCACCCTTCGGGTGAAATACACTGCAGCGAAAGGCTAGCTTTGCCGTAATGAAGTACCCAGATTAACCCTAGGTACCTCTCGGGAAAAATACATCGCAACGAAAGGCTGGCTTCGCAACGGCGAAGGTATCAAAATCATCCTTCAAGAAAGGTTCACCGCGACCAAAGTTTGGCTTTGTCGTGGCAAAACCTTCGATTTCAGACACCTAAACACAACTATTTGACATTAACACATACAATTTCACAACCCTTAACCAATAAAATACAAACTTATACAAAAGAAACTTCTTTAAATCTTAGTCTCTTGAGAATGAAATGCGAAACTTGCAAAGTCATAAGCTAAAACACAAATATATTTCATTAACATCAAAAGAAGAGTTTTACTAAACTTTAATGGGCATTTCAAGCCACAATACATTATAATCCAAAAATGCAAAACATAAGTGAACGAGTAAAACTTGAAATACGGCTAAAGCCTTACGTTTTTTTTCATAAATTAATTGAAAATACAAAAAAATAAGCAAATATAGAGTGATGCCTTGACTCTCGATCACTCAATCTCTTACTCATCACCTGGATATTGGGAAGAATGGGTGTGAGCTTTTAAGATCAAGGGTAACAAGTTTATAATGGAGAAACAAGCAAAACCATTGAAAAAATTTATTGCCATAGAAAATTTGTATTGAATCCATAAAACACATATTTCTCAAATTCTCAACTTATCAACCACTTCATAAACAACATAAATCATATATTCACTAACTTGTCAACACATCATAAACACATAAGCAATCAAAATGGTTTTGGGTAGGTCCATGAGGGACTTCTTGTGAATCTCCATTAATAACAGAATGATCTATTATAAACCTATGTAATGGTTTTGCATAGTTCATAAACATAAGGGAGTCTGTGAAGGAGCTCCATGCCACTAGCGGGCAGGTAGGAGAAGCCTGGGTATGCACGTGACATAACAGAATGGACCACCACTAACCTACACAAACATGAATTTCATGACTTGTAAAATTATTGTCCAAAAGGCACATTTCAGAAACATGATTTCCATAATCATGATACATTTCAAATACCATTTCATAAATCATCAACAAAATTCAAGTACCAAAACATGTAACAATTTCTAAAATCATTTAAGAAGCAATAAATGCAACATTTATAAAGTGGTTGAAATCATTTAACTCTATTGATTTGGAAAAACATTCATGGCTCATTAACTCTACTATAAACAAGTAACCTACTTTGAATTCCTTGCTTAAAAACTTGTTTAAAGGTGCCTCTCCTCTTGCTCCTCTTGCCTTTCTTGATTCCCTTTAACATTGGCAAATCCCATTCAATAAGAATACAAATTGAGAACCCCATAAAGCATATTCACTAAAATATTATAGAATCCTTAAACCCATACATTTCCTAAGCTTCATGAACTAAAATCCTTCCAAAAATCCAAAAGATTAAAATTGGACTTAATGTGAATCTTCACCAAATAAAGAGATTCTTCTTTTTCTCTTCTTGTACAACCTCAAAGTCACTCTTAGAAACTAAGAAATGATGAAACCCTAATTCCTTTCTTTGTTCTTTCTCTCTTCTCTTCGTTATTTTCTCTTCTTCTTTCCCTCATTCACATTTTTCCTTCTTCCTAAAAGCAAGACCACATTTTCTTCTTCCAATTATACCCTTAATGAATGCATAATGTCCACTTAGCCCTTCCTTTAATGCCTCATGGTTTTTATACTTAAGTAACTTGCCAAATTTGCCCTTGTACACTCTTACTATTTTAATTCAATTAACCAAAGTAATAAAATCCTACTAACATTGACATAATAATTAACTCCAAAAATTAATCTATCAAGACCTCATAATTTATTTAAATCATGCTTAACTCAACAAGAAAACTTCAGGGGCCAGCAATAAATTTCATTCAAAGTGCATAGTCACTCATCATATTCATCGGATCAGAGTCCGGCATTTAACATTCAATTGAGTACACATTTCATATTGCACATATAGATAGATAACACTTCCAATACAATCCTGAATATCAAACTCCTCAGACCATCAATGTCCAAAATTATCACAATTATTGGTAACAATTCAATAATTGACAATAGTAAAAAAAATTCAATCATAGTGAGAAAACATCTAGGTTAACTCACAGTATGCTCTACATAAGCTATTGCCTTGACGATCCGACAATGTCTGGATGTGGATGCTTAATTTGTGCTTCTATATCATGCAATACACACATATTTATACATTAATAACTTGTTGAATCAAATGATGTATGTGTTACAGATAGATAACACTTCCAATACAATCCTGAATATCAAACTCCTCAGACCATCAAAGTCCAAAATTATCACAATTATTGGTAACAATTCAATAATTGACAATAGTAAAAAAAATTCAATCATAGTGAGAAAACATCTAGGTTAACTCACAGTATGCTCTACATAAGCTATTGCCTTGACGATCCGACAATGTCTGGATGTGGATGCTTAATTTGTGCTTCTATATCATGCAATACACACATATTTATACATTAATAACTTGTTGAATCAAATGATGTATGTGTTATGTTCATTGTATGCTTAATTGACTATCCCGAGTATGTATCCTTATTCATAGTTCTTGACCATTCAAAAATCATAGCTTGTATATTACTACTTTGCAATCAGGTTTGTACCTTTAAGTTAGCTTGATTCACTCCAAATTCATCAACTATAATTTACACTTATCCTTAAACATTTTCATGATCAAAAGGCTTCTTATAATCTACACTCAATTGTTACTTTAAATCTAGAATTTCAGCAAGCTAGATCTATACATTCACCAAACTTTTTCCAGCAATATATATTCATACATTTACCCAAATCTTTTTCATAGTTACTCTATGTTCTTCAATGCTCATTCATCCATCATCCATACCTTATACACATTACTCATGTCCTTAAGATCAAGTTTGCATTAAAAAAACTAATTTATCTCTTTATCAAATCAAAATTTCCAGATTTGAACTCAATCACTTCAAAGCAATCCATTCTTTAGGTTATGACATCAATTAACTATATAAACTTATCAAGCTCTTAACCAATTAATCAAGCAACAATCTAGGCTCATTCCTAGCCTTCAAATATACCAATTTAGAGTGAAATTTCTCAGCTGGTTCGACATGTGCACAAGGATGAAACTAAAATTCCAAAATTTGTCATCAACATCACTAATGTGTGTAACTTTACTACCTTCAATACTTCACGAATTTTAAAAGTTTAGAGACATCAATATTACCTGAAATTTTCCAGATTTCATTTCCTTTAAGGTTACTTCATTTCAGGTTAATTTAACTTCCTTATTGTTTACACTAAGGCTTACAAAATTCTGCTCACTTATGACATTAACAGTCACTTTTTACAAACACACCTACAACTCTAATTTTCCATATTCAAGAACAATTTAGTAACACCTATCTTTACCATGAATACACCTTCATTTAAACTTCAAATATCATTCTAATTCATCCATAAAACAACCTAGAACCTATGGTTTTTATACATCAAGAACAAAGCAGAATAGTATCCAATTCATGTATCATTTTCCAACACACTTCATCATCAACATCATATGCAATCCATCCCAATTCAATCATCATAATCCTTCTATTATAATATGCCATAAAGATCAATATTTTACTTACTTGTCTACCTCAAATTTCCACCTAAATGATCAAGCTAATTCAACTCTCCATGATTGTAGAATCATCACAAATTGAAGGTAGGAATTGAATGGTTTTTGGGCTGGCATCAAAGACTATAATAAGAACAACTATATTTTGATTCTTTACCTAACTTTGTGAGGGTAAAAGCATGGATTTTGGTGTAGTCATTTAGAAGAATTAAACCAAAATTGTAAACCTATGAGATGAATGCAGGTTTCAGTAGAGAGAGTGAAGAATGAAGATGAAACACAACAAAAACTTTTCCAGCATTTGTGTAGTTTAAATAGGTGCAAGGTGTCATTATCTTAGATTAACATGTGTCCTTAAACATGCTAGCCACTTATCCTCTTAATAAGTTGCCAAATGTCACCTAGTTATTAGTCCATTTTTCACTCATTCATTATTGCCATTTGTCAATTAATTACCTATGCCAAATGTCACTTATTCATAGGCTTAGTCATCCTAATTTTTTATGTGTCAATTTGTCTTACCACTTAGCATTTTTCCTACAACAAATGTACATTTTAATTCATCAATTTTCCAATTGTAACAATAAATTCCAAGTTTTCTAATTGTAGTCTACCAAACTAAAATTCAAGATATAAACAATACAGAATTCACATTATGATCATTTTAAACCCTTCATAACCCGGAGTATGTCAATTGAGTGCATATATTATCTTTGCTACGTGTACTAATTCATAATTCATATGTGTATGGTAATGATATGCATGTGAATGAAATGCAATTCCTAAATTCTCAATGATATGGCCATGTGCAATATTCTAGGGTTCTAACCCTTAGTGTGGAAAACGGGCTATTACATCTTCAAACAACTAATCAATGGCATTAGACTTTACATAAACACCTTTTGTGCTAGGTTGTCTTTAGATTCTACATGCATTAACATTTGAAGCAGTAATTAGTTTTATGTTTTTTTACATCACTTTTGGATGCTTAAATAGATTAATAGACTACTTTGTTTTCGAAACTCTCTTTTTGAGAGTACATATACAACAAACTTGTTTTTAGCCTTTTATGGATTAATTCAATTCCATTTTAAGAATAATTATGTTAAAGTCCTTGAAAAAGCCTATAAAAACTAGTCAAACCATGAAAACTCTTAACTTCACTTTGTGAGTGTTGGCAACTCTCTAATAGCTCTCACTTTCTTCTTATCTACCTTTATGCCTTTTACAAGCATCACAAACAAAGAAATATGACATGTTTAGTGCATAAAAATTCTTTTTAAAATTAACACATAAATTTTCTTTTTTAAGGACATAGAAAATGTTTCCTAAATGTTCATTATGTTCATCTAAAGTCTTAAAATATACTAGGATATTATCAAAGTACACGCTTACAAGCTTTCCTAAAAACTCATTGGTTTATTCATCTTATAACATTACTAGGTGCATTGGTTAAACTAAGAGGTATTAATAACACTTTACAATTTCAGCAAGAGGAAAAACAATTTTGGTCTAGCTTCCAAGGTTTAAAGTGGCAACAAAACTTAGGTACATTTCTTGAAGAATCAGTTAATGTTGTTGCCACTAATACTCTTCAATTATAGTAGTTGCAAGAGGATATGATACAATTCCATCAAGATACAACATCTAGACTCCTAAACTTAGCAAGCCAGGTGGGTCAGCTAGTAGAAGCTATCAACTTCCTAGCATCACAAAGCGAAGAGGCATAACTATCTCAACTTGAGGTGTACCTAAGGTACATTAATGTAGAGGCCTTACAGAGTGAAGAGGAGCTTGAGAATCTTGAGAATACTACTTAAGGAATTGCTTGTGTCGAATAAGTGAAGAAGGAGCTCAAAGTAAAAAAGGAAATATCATTTAGCTGAGAGGTAAATAATGATTCCCTTATTGTTTTTAATATTAATCCTTCAAATTTATATAACATATTGGAGGAAGTAGATGAGGATGAAAAAGATGAAGAGACATTCGAGATATTCTAAGAGTGTTAGGACTCAGTAAAACTAGAAATCTAAATATAAGGAAGATGCTACAGGTGAATGATCATCAACTTAGGCCCTATCCTGAACAACCTCATGTGGAGAGAGCATAAACTATGGCACTAGAAGATCATAATTTTTCACATATGGAGTCGAACTAGTGATATTAAACCACTTATTGGGAGGTAACCCAAGGGGAGTTAATTTCTTTTCTTTACATTTTCACATTTTTTATATGCATGATTTTTTTTGTTTGTTTTTAATTGTTTGTTTTAGTTTTAAATAAAAAAATAGAGAAAGAATAAAACAAACAACAAACATTTTCTCTTTTTCTATTCCTTCTAGGATTATATAGTCATGATTAAAGCGTGAATTGACTAGAAGAATCTATAGCAACTTTAGCATGTACTTTTGCTTTTGTGATTGGTCAACGTGCATTATCTTTATAAGAGTAGTGACTAGTGGTAGATATAAGTCAGTGAGATTTTAAGCCTTATTATATTGACACATCTATATCAATCTATTGTCTTTTGTTTATATGTGACCTTTATCACATATACATCTTGACTTTGCTTTGATTTTCTATTGAAGACCACAATCTTATCACATGTATTAACATTGAAATGATATAGGCAATCTTTCTTTTTATAAACTACATCAGCCAGATAGCCTACCCCTTAATGTGAATTTTCCCTTTGTTAAGCACCCTTGAGCTTTATTAACCTTTCTATTTGTGGTAACCACATTACATGCTTTAAACCTAACCAAATGTCCTACCTAAGTCTTAAAGCTAGAGGAGCATTTGTTGATTGTTAATGATTGTGGATGTACAAGAGTATAAGTGTAGGGGTGTGCATATATATGGGATGGTTATAATTATTAGGATGTTATTTTTTGTCTTATCAAAGAAATTCTCATGTTGATGTAGCTTCTTTCAACTTTTAAATGAAAAGAAAAAAGAAAGAGAAAAAGAGAAAAGGAAAAGGAAAAGGAAAAAGAAAAGGAAAGAAAAAGAAAAAGAAAAAGAAAAAGAAAAAGAAAAAGAGAAGAAAAAACGTTTAAATAAAATTATCAAGAAGGAAATGCAATTGTTTTACAAAGTTATTTATGATTAATGGCTCTTCCTAAGGTTGTTAAGAATGGGTGACTTGAGTATAATGCGTGTGAGGTAGATGTTGTTGTCACTCCCTATGGTTGCAAAGTCTTGTTTATGATTAACGTTTAGGAGTGTTATATGCTTGATGTGGTTCGTGTATAAGAGCTTAAATTTGAGCTATGAAACATAGTTTTTGTATTCATCATCATAAAGAGTGTTTGATTAGCTTCTTTTACGAAAAGAATTGGTGTTTAGGTTAGGAGATGGGTTTGGTCGTTTTCCAATAAGAAAATGAAATGAAACTAAACTAACAAAAGCAAATGAAATCAAACAAACTAAAAAATGATGAATGTGATGAATTTATTAGGGACCCAATCATTGGTTCAATCTCAGCCGACACATGGTTGAACATATTTCATTGAACCATTGTTCTTATACCTCTCCTAGCAACTATTAATCGTAAGTTAACAATAAGATTTGTTAACCCCGATTTTCCCTTAGGTCTTGTTTAATTAAGAAGAGCTCGTTAATTAAACCTAGTTATCGAACAACCTAGAATAAGCTCTCTAGAATTAATTGGACAGCCATATTACAAAATAGGAAAATAGATTAATCAAGGCAACAACTATACAAGCCTGGGTCATTTAACTGAGGTTATATTATCCCTATTGATTTGAAACCATTAGTTGCCACAAACGAATTTCAACATAACAACTACAAATTATATTAAAGATTCTACCAATGGGTTCTTATATAAAAACAATCAAATAGAGCATTCAGTCATTCTTACACAACACCTAAACACTAAACATAGGATAACATAATCTATCCTTAAGAGAAAGAATAATAAACGATGAGAGAAATGCTTTACAAAATTTTTCGAAAAACAGATCTTCAAATCATACAGCGTGGGTGAAAACCAAAGAAAGCAAAAAGCTTAAGGTCAAAACTTTTAACTTCGACATTCGAAAACGAATACGTTAGAAAAATGTTGGAAAACTATAAAGACAAGTTACATCTTCCGAGAAGACGACTTGGTCGAAACCAATCCAAATCGGTATAGTTTTTTTTCCACTTCATTCAAAGCAACTTCAATTTCCAAATTGAAAAATTCATCCACACT
>JANIJH010002938.1:0-12947 GCA_024520975.1 Erythroxylum areolatum | reverse complement strand
CTCAGGGCATGTGTGATGGATTTCAAAGGAGCTTGGGATGAGCATTTGCCATTGGTCGAATTCGCTTACAATAATTCATACCATTCGAGCATTCAAATGGCTCCTTATGAAGCACGATATAGAAGAAGATGTAGAACTCTGATATGCTGGGATGAGGAAGGAGAAAGGAAACTGATAGGCTAGAGTTACTCCAGATGACAGTTGACAAGGTCAATTTGGTTAAGCAACGACTTAAGACAGCTCAGGATAGAATGAAAAATTATACGGATGTACACAGAAAGGAGATGGAGTATGAAGTTGGTGAGAAAGTATTTCTTAAGACATCTCTTTGGAAAGGAGTCATGAGATTTGACAAGAAAGGCAAGTTGAGCCCGAGATATATGG
The DNA here is from genome assembly GCA_024520975.1 of Erythroxylum areolatum. NCBI lineage: Eukaryota > Viridiplantae > Streptophyta > Magnoliopsida > Malpighiales > Erythroxylaceae > Erythroxylum > Erythroxylum areolatum. The sequence continues at coordinate 12,563 of JANIJH010002938.1, read as the reverse complement.
GTCCTTATGAAATTCTTGAGAGGGTTGGACCGTTAGCCTATAGGTTGGTATTGCCTTTAGAATTGTCCCAAATACATGATGTTTTCATGTTTCCATGCTAAGGAGGTATAGATCGGAGCCTTCTCACATCATTCAGACCACTGAAGTTTAGTTGAGGATGATTTGATTTATGAGGAGATTCCAGTTGAGATTTTGGAAACCAAGGCGAAGGTCCTCAGGAACAAGATAGTTCAGTTAGTCAAAGTCCTGTGGAGGAATCATTCTGTGGAAGAGGCCACATGGGAGCCATTGGAAGCCATGAAAGAGAAGTATCTACAACTCTTCGATGACTTAGGTAATAATTTTGAGGATGAAATTCATTTAAGAGGGGGAGAAATGTTGGGCCCCAAATTTTTATTTTATTTTATTAAGCATGACTTGAACAAATTTTGTGGTTTGTTAGATAAATTATTTTGTTTGGAGTTTAATTAGCATATCAATTATTGGAGAATTTATTGCTTAGATTGATGGAATTAGAAGTATTAAATGGCAAAATTAAGATTAAGTTAGAGTATAGTATGGTGTAAGTTAAATGGAAGGAGTAAGAATGCATAAGGGGCAAAATTAGAAGATCACTTAAGTCTAACAGTTATAAGGTTTATATTGGAGGCCAAAAGGGACATTGTATGGTTATTAAGAGTAGAAATTAGAAGAAGAAGAATTAAAAAAATGAAGAGAGAAAGAAGAGAGTGTCGTGGGAGAGAAGAAGAGAAGTAGAGAAAAAGAGAAAAAGCTAGGGTTTTGGAGATTTTTGAAGAACTTGAAGACTTTGAGCCTGAAGCAAGTAAGTATAAGCATTAACCTTTCTTGATTGTTGGATGAAGCATAGTTAGGGCTACTTAGAAGTGAAAATAAAGTGAATATGTGTAGGAAGTTGGGGATGAATGGTTTATGTTAATGCTTTATTGTTTGGTTAATGATCAAGAGTAGATTATGAATTGGTTTGTGAATGATTTTGGGTTGAAAATGAAGTAGAAAAGATGGTTTAGTATTAAGATGGGTTATATATTAAAGGGGGAAGTGAAAAGATGAAAAATGTAGCAAAAATAGGTCTTCGGAGTGAGTTTCTAGAGGCGAAGTCTATTTGTCCTACACAGACATGTTTTGGTATTTTAGGCATAATGTTTTCTGTAGATGTTCAAACGAGATTATTTTTTATTTAGTGTAAACTAGAGACATAGGGATACAAATTGTATGAAGGAATCAAGTCTAAATTCAATCTCTAAGAATCTCAATTATTGGGATTGATGTCAAGCATAGATTTTTTATTTCAACATTAGAAATAGTTCAAATTGTTGAGGTATGACTTTCCGATTTCTAAACCAAATTGAAAGAAATTTTGGTTATTGTTTAAGGAAATCAAGTGGGGCAAGAGAGGCAAGAGGAACAAGAGGAAAGACATCCCTAGGCAAGTTTATAAGCAAGGAATTCAAGGTGGGTACATATTTATAATAGAGTAAATAAGCCACTCATTGTTTTCTTTGAATCAAGGAAGCTTAATGGTTTCAATTGCATCATAGATGTTGCATTTATTTGCTTCTTGATTGTATTGTGAAATTGTTATATGTTTGCTACATGAATTGTGTTGATGATTGATGAAAAGACTTAAAAAAAGGATTTCTTTTTGAAAAGATACATAAATCATGTTTTCAAAAATGGTTTCCAAAATATATCAAGTATATGAAAAACAAATTTTGAAGAAAAAGTGCCATTTTGGGCACCAAGTTTACAAGTTATGAAATATGTGTTATGTGGGTTTGTGGTAGTCCCTAAAAAATTTCACATGCACGTTGACCAAGTTAAAGACTTCTCCCGCTTGCCCGCTAGTGGCACGGAGCTCCTTCATGGACTCCCTCAAGTTTATGACTACATAAGACCATTATGCGAAAATGTGTTGTGCATCATGTCTACGGATCTACCCGAACCATTCTGATGTACTTATGTGCTTATGATTTGTTGACAAGTTTGATGCATATTATAATTGCTCATAAATTGTTTGATAAATTGAGAATTTTGAGGAATAAGTGTTTGATGATATTTACATGTGAAATTACTTTGGTTTCGAAAATGTATAATGGCAATAAGTTTTGAAAATGTTTTTTTCTTGCTTCTCAATTATAAATCTATTACCCACGAGCTTTAAGCTCACCCCCTCCTATTCCGTCCCATCTTCAGGTGAGGAGCAAGAGATCAAGTCGTCACGAGTCAAGGCATCATTCCTACTAGGCTTATTTTGCTTTCGAAATTAGTTTTTGTATAACAAGGCTTTAGTTGCATTTCGAAAAATTCTACTTTTGCAAATGATGTATTTTTGGTTTATGTTATAATGTGGCTTGAAATGACCATTAAAGCTTTGTAAAACTTTCACTTTTGATATTAATGAAATATGTGTTTGGATTTGTCTATGATTTTTCACATTTTCGCAAAGTATTTGCATTTTGGAAATTGCATATGTTAATGTATAAGTTCATTTTGTTTTGGGTTTGAATTGTTAAAGATGGTTGAAAGAATTTATGTTTGCATTTAGTATGATAGGAAATTTCGGGTTTTGGGTTCTGCTTCAGGGGTTTTTGTCGCAGCAAAGCTAAGAGTTCACCGCGGCGTAATTAACCTAAAGTTTTTTTATTTTCGTTGGCGTGGTGAGTTCGTCGTGACGAAAATACAATTGCAGGTTTGCCGCAGTGAAAATACAATTGTAGGTTCGCTGCGAAGAAAGTTAAATCTTTCGCCGCAACGTAAATTTCCCGAGGGGTCTAGGGGATTTTTTGCATATGTTTGTCGCTGTGAAACCACAGTTCGCCGCAGCGACGTCCGCCTTTGCTTCCGAAGGATTTTTCTTCTAAATTTTCAACTTCTAAGCCTCCCTCCATTCTCAAGTTTCATGATCCCATGTCTGATGTTAGGCTCCGAAAACGGGATCCAATAAGCGTAGTACCAAAGGTGTCGATCCCACAAGGAGGGAACTAATCTAATCTTAAAATCTAAGGTGAGAAACAATAACAGAAATTCAAATTACACGAAACTGATACGAGAATTTAATTCAATCAATTAAATTAAGAATCAAACATGAAAATACTAATTACTAAGCAATTGCAACACACCCTGGAATCAACTGAAAGAAATTATTCATTAAGAGAAAGGAAATTTTACCTATCCTTAATGCTAACCTAACTGATTATGAATTATCATATTGTTGATTCTAGATTGTCCAATAGTTGATTACTTTCTCTCAAGTTATAACCATTAACCCTAATCAAATTATGGAGGTTGCAATCTCTCAATTCACAACCTATCTAAAACCCTAATAGTTCTGAATTTCTCTAATAAACTATCAGAAACCTATGAAAGATCTCACTTTGCACAATTTCTCAATCTGATTCAGTTCTTGTTTCTATTAAATCACCTAACTCTCTTTAGTCATATTTAATCATTTTTCATTCGATTCACCCTCTCAATTTATTATCAAATTATGCAATCGTAGAATTAAACCACAAAAAATCCAATAAACATATAAACAATCAGATTTTCATTAATTTAAGAAAAAAATTCTGAAGGTGAGTTTATAACATCCTCATCATTCTAGATCATATCATCAACTGTTCAATCCAATTCTATATCCTAATAAAACTAAAAATAAATAGGAAATATAATCTAAATGGATGATGGGAGGCAATGACATCGAAAGACCACTTGATCCGGGAAGTATATTGAGTTAGCTTCTTCTCCTCTTCTCTCTTCTTCCTTCTCTTCCTCTATCTCTCAATGATTTCTCTTTAAGGTTTCTCAAGGTGGCTAATGCAAAAGCTCCTCTCCACCTGTTTTGTTGTTTTTTAAATATCGTTTTGTATTCTGGGTAACCCTAGGATTTTACAAGGTCCAAAATGTCCAAAAATCCCTTAAAACTTGATATTCTTAAATGTCTGTGCATCTGTCTAATGCAGGCCACAAACGTGGGCCATTTCCTAGACTTCTGTCACGATTGTGGCATGTAAGCCATGACTATGGGCCAAATTTGATGTTTCTGTCATGACTGTGGCCTGACATGCTAAGATCGTGGGCTGTTGTTTCAGCCTGAATTTCTCCGAAACTTCTCCATTCTTCAACGTTGACTCTAAAACAATAGCAAACATATCAAGGTACCTTAAAAACATAATATTTAAGCTGAAGGACTTGTACTAACCCGTAAAACAATTAAAACATAAATAATTAACAAACTAACACAATTCTAACCTAAACATATACTAAATGATTGAATTAACAACTAAACACATATCAAACTATGCCCTAAAACACGATACAATTTACACTTATCAAAGAGAGTTTAAAAGTCATGAAAAGAACAAAGTGAGACCAAGAGTTCTCAAAGATAGGGTTCAAATAGACGAAAAGGGAAAAAAAAGTTCCAAAAGAAGAGGAGTGAGTTTTATAAGAAATAAAAACAAGCAAGTGACCTTATATATAAAGGAATAAATATTAAGAGTGCTTACAATGCTAATGAATTTAACTTTGATTATTTGAAATTTGTTTACTACAAGAGAATGAAAAATACTATCTAAATGTTAATAAATGGAGTAGGTGTTTATTTTTATGCTGACGATTGATTTTGGGTATATATGAAAAAAAATAAAGGTCCCTAATTTAACGAAGCTTCAAGTGTTTGCCTAAAGGAGATGATCCATTTTAATTCATTAAAAGAATCAATGAGATACTTATAAGCTAGACCTTTTTTGTGATGATTTAAGGCTAAAAAATTTTAAGGAGAGAGAAAATGATGCAATCATATCAAGTACTTATATTTTTGATGAAATTAGTAGGTTACGATGAATGAAGATGAGAAATAGGTTGAAAATGGAAAATGAAAAAGGAGAAAGAGCATAGCATTCTCTTTCCTTTAGATTATTCCTACCAATTCTTGATTTTGGTCTTAGTAGTAAATAATGAGGCACATTTTCTATTACTTTCAAACAAAAAATGACAAGAAAAGAAAATGGAAAAGTAAGGATGAAAACGTACAACAGTAACAAAGTAAGGAGATGCAATAAGCACTTGGTAGATCACAAATGCAAGAAGAGTTTATAGTTAGCTAAAATTCCTAAATATGTTCATCAACTTTCTTACACTAATAATCAAATCACTTATGTTTAAAATCCAATTCAATTAACACCCCACATCAATTTGTCATCAACTAATCCACAGTAACAACCAAAATAAACCCTAACAACTCAATCCACAACAACAAAACCAATGAATATAAAACCAATTAACAACAAAAATTGAAGCAGAAAAAATAAACTCAAGAGCAGAGCATGGACAACTGACCTCAACAAATGATAAACGTAAGACAATTAAAGCAGTTGGTGGAAGAACAATCTCAAAGATGACGAATGACAAAGATGCAAGAAGACGGAAAAAAACAAAGGTGAAGACCAAAACAAAAAAGGAGGGGGTTTTAGTTTTGTTAATTATATTGGAAGGAAAACAAGAACATTTCCTTATAATTTAAACAACAATATCACCTTCATTTGAATTTACCTATAGAATGGTGTTTCTATAGGTAAATTACCGATGAAAAATTTTTCAAAGGAAAATTCTCTACATAATTGTCTTTTTATAGGTAATATCCGTATGGAATGATGTTTTTGTAGGGAATTTCCCTTTGAAAACATCACCCCATAGTAATTGACCCATGAAAATTAAATTATGTTAGGAAATTACCTACAGAAACATATTTTCATAGGAAAAATACCTATATAATCTCCTTTTCGTACATAATTTCCTATAGAAATTGTTTTTTGTCAAAAATTTCATATGCAATTTTTACTAGGAACTATTAGTGCCTATTTTTACGACAACATTCAATATTTTGTCACTAAATTCCATCAACAAAGTTTGGCCATAAAACTCCTCCACCGTTAATGACATATTTTTTTATCGCAAAATACTTTTTTAACAAATTTACCTACGAAAAGTAATTTTCATCGCTAATTTACTATAGAATTTTTTTAATAGGGATTTTCAGTCAGTAATTGGCAATCTTCTTATAGTATTTATTGATGTCATTTTCTGCTATGAATACCCACCCTACATCATCTTTTATATAACAAACTTGATCTAAGTCTCTCGCTTTTTGTTTCTTAACTCTTGTTAATTTAAAAATATCCTTTTCTCCATCTTTAGTTTCTAATCATTGGTATAATTTCTCATAAGCTCTACTTTTAGCTTGTGAGGTTATCTTTTTTGCCTCTTTCTTTGCCAACTTATACCTTTCTCTATTACCTACTCTCTCCACCTCTGTGGTGTTATCCAATAGAGCTTTATAGGCAACCTTCTTAATCTTAACCTTTTCTTGTTCATCTTCATTCCACCATCAAGACTCCCTTTTATTACCCTTAGGCCCTTTGAAAACATCCAAGATCTCTAGACCTATATTCCTTAAAAGAGTTGCAACTCTCTCCCATATCTAGTTAGCATCTCTTACCAATTTCCATTCTTCTACATATATTATTCTTTCTCTAAAATGTTTCACTTCCCTTTTAAATTCCACTATCCAACACTGGTATACCTCTTAGAACTTCTTTTCTTCCTTCAACCTTTAATAATAAGATCCAAAACCATCAATCTATGCTGAGTTGACAAGCAAGCATTAGGTATCACCTTACAATTAGGTCAATCACTTCGCCTTATAAGGAAGTAGTCAAATTGATTTTTCATGGTTCTATTTTTGAAAGTCACTAAGTTCTCCTTATTTTTCTTAAAAAAAGAGTTGACTATCACTAACTCAAATGCTACCATAAAATTCAACAAAAGTAGTCATGCTATCATTCCTTTCACCATACCTAAAACCCCTATGAGTCCATTAGTATACATTCAAGGTTGCTCCTATATGACCATTAAAGCCTCCTCCTAGAATAAATCTCTCATCAGGGGGGATTTGTTGAATCAACTTATCTAGCTCTTCCTAGAATTGACGCTTAAGTTGTTCATCTAACCTTATTTAGGGTGCATAAAAACACATCATATTTCAAACAACACCCTTCATCGTAATCTTTAAAGATATAATCCTATTAATATTCCTTTTTACCCCTACCACATATTCCTTGTTACCCCTACCATATTATGTATGAGTTCTTTGATAACCAAGATACCATCTTAAACACCCTACATACCAAAGTTTAAACCTATTAATCTCTTTTACTTTAGCCCCTGCCTACCTTGTCTCCTGGACACACACTATTTGAATCTTGTATTTTTCTAAAATCTCCACTAATTCTAAACAATTTCCTATTAGGGTCCCAATGTTCTAAGGACCTATTTTTAATCTCTCAACATCTTTTTCTTCTTCTACACCTGAAACTCATCGAAGGACTAGCCCTTATTTTATCATCGGAAGTCAAAGGCACCAGTCTTACCCTAATGGCCAACACAAGCTAAAGAAGATAAGTCTAATAAGCTCCTAAATGACTCTAATACTACTCAAGGAAAGGAGAAAAGATTGATATTGAATCTTAAAATAAGCATCGCAATAAACAAATGTGTGAACCTCAAGTACACATGATCGTATGTCAATGTAAATTAAAAGCAAAAAAACAATAATAAATAAATTGATGGGTTTGTTAAAAATTTGAAGTTTTAGAGAAGTTTAATTGAATAAACAAATAAATATAACCAAATAATTAAGTAAGTGTTATAACCCTAACACCCTAACTTTTTTGGCATATACATTGACTTGTAAACATGTAAGTGAAGAACAAACAAAACCCATATCTTAAAATCAACAACTAGACCAAATCAATAAATGCAAATGTCAATGAGGACACACAAATTTGTACGGTACCTGAAGCATTAGCTAGGTAACGTTAGTTCTAGAAAACAAACACCAAACAAAGAGGAAAGTTTAGTTTTAATCAAAAGAAACATATTACACAATCTAGATCCAAACAAAGAACATAATCAACAATGAACCATAATTCCAACAAGAAGTAAAAACCAAAAACCTACAAGGAAGCGAAAGAACAAAAAGGGGATTATAGTTATGAACCGCTCCAAATTCACTTAAAGTAGAGATTATTATCTTCTGGTCAGAGATATAGTCCTTAGTGGGTGAATCTCTAGCTTTCTTGCTGAAGTTAGAGAAGAGTCCAACCAAATAAGTGATATTTACTCGAGAGAGAAAGAGTGGTGGCAAAGTTGTCTCCATTGCATAATAATTTTTACTATCTTCTAAAGTTTGAGAGAGAAATAAAGATCTATTAAAGAAATGCTCACATTATAGCTTTCCAATATGGATGTAAGTCTATATATTCTTTAATTCTCTTGTACACTTTACAAGGTAGATGATAAATGATATAGCAACTGGAATGTTGAATAATATGAATTTGGAGTCTATTATAAAGGTAATAGAAGAGATGTCCATGAACAATAGCCAATGGCAATCAAGAAGTAATAATAAACAAATATATTAGGATTTATACTATAAATGTGATAATTGTATTGATAGCTTAAAAGGAACTACTAGTGAGAAAATTAGACAGCCTAACCTTTCCATCAAGAACAACTCAAATCATAAGCAGTTAATTCAATAGGAGAAGATATTAAAGAATATAGTGCCAAGTTAGGAATCCTATGTTGGAATCAATATAACTAGTAGATCCTATAGGAAGCTTCTAGAGGCAGAACAACTCATCTAGTAAGACATATAATTAGAGATGGAGAAATCATCCTAATTTTTCTTAAAGTAATTAGCAAACTCGTAGACAACCTTTCCAAAGTTTTTAGCATTCTATGTAGAAAGAGAAGCATTTGAATTTGGAAGTGCAAGTAACTACTTTTGATTCCAAAACCATAAACTTTAATAAGGAATCTTAAATTTAACAAAGTCAACAAACTAGGGCGATTATAAAGAGCCCACAAGGCACCTTACCTAGTGACATTATACTCAATCCAAGGGAGCATATAAAAGAGGTTGCCTTAAAGGATGAGGAGTTAACCAGCACCAAGGAGAAAGAAGAAAGAATAAAGCAAGGTAAGGACACTGCTAAGAGATTATAAAATAAAAATTCATTACACTATCATAGTATTTCATATAGTTAAGAATGAAGATACTAGTACTCAAAATGGGTATGAAAAAGACCCCGAGGAAGAAGATCTAGATATGGAGAGACTTTGAGGAGGAAATTGTAAATTCAAATATCAAATGAAGGAAATATCGAATTCCTCCCATAAATTATATTGAAAAAGACAGACTAACCAGGGAGTTATAACATTTCATGTAGGTATTTAAATCAATAAGTCATTAGTGGTTATACAAGTAAGTATTTATGTAATGTCTTATGCTATGTCAAAAATATTAGGATTAGGTGAACTAAAGTTGACTAGGAGAATTATGTATTTGGCTGATAATTCAATAACAAGTCCTAGAGGTATTAAGGTGAACGTAATGGTGATAATTGATTGGTTTATATGTCTTTAATCCTACGTAGGCCTTTCCTACCTATAGTAGGTGAAATAATTCATGTTAGAAAAGGTGAATTGATACTTTGGATTATATGTAAAGTACTTATGTTATACAATAATTAGATGCTAGTTATCCTTATTAGAGACTGGGGATAAGCTAATTATTTCAATACTTTGTAGATGATCATCAAAGGACTATGATAAGTAAACATGGAGGATAGAGTTAAGACGAAGACCCAAAGTAGAGATGATGATCATTTACATGAAACTTTTTATGATGATGAAAAAGGGAGCAACTATATTCCTCTGATAAGTAATATAGTTTAAACACAAAATCTAGCTAAAAAATTTGTAAAGAAGCCCTTAATAAGAGGTAATCTAACCACTTTTTAATTTCCATTCAAGTTGGTTTAGATTTATTTTTATCATTAAGGATCAATAATTTGATTTTTTGCTTAATAATTGGATTTATATTATTTTTCTTTAGATTGATGTATAAATTTATATATTGTTTTAATTATTTATATTTAGTTCATTTTGTAATTTTATTTTTATATAATTATAGTTGACAATACAAAAAAGGGTAGATCTCAGATTTAGGAGGAATTTTAAAGAAGATTAGGGATGAAAAAATCAAGAAACAAGCCAATAAAAAGATAAAAATTAGCTATATATTGAATTATGTTATTGAACACAACGTAGGACACATCTTTGACATGTTAATTTGTGAGTTTTCTAGAAGAATCCATAGCCTAGGACACGCATATGCCCTATTATGTGTCTTTAATGAACTAAAGGCAATAAGATTTATAGCCTAGGATATGCCCAAGCACTAGGCTCCTAGGCTATATTAGTTGAAGACAATAAGATCAATGGCTCTGGCATACCTCTATATCCTTAGTTGTGGATTTAGGAAAAGTTTTCCTTAACTCCCTATAGTTTAGGTCATTCCATACCCTAAATTGTGTCCTTAAGTTTTCAAACCCAAGAACCTTTATGATTTTTGCCATAACTACCTCGTACATTGTGTTGCTAAAATTCTAAAAATCTAAGGCTATGTCATACCCCTGTTTATGCATCTCTCTTTATCTTTTTCTTATTTTCTCTCAAATTCTCCAAACACCCACTATAAAATCAAATTCTTAAGCCATTCCCACTATGATTTTTGGCATTCTCCTTCATTTTTCATCAAGATTTATCCATTTTTCATTCTAGATCTCAAAATTTTCATAACTTAGGGCTCCACACCCAATTTTTAGGGATTTTTAATTTTTATATTTATTATTTGAACATCTAAACACTTAAACCTACCATAAAGATGAGTTAACAATCATACATAGGCCAAAGAACAAAGACTAGAGCTATTTAAAGAGTATTAGTTAGTCGAGCACACTCGCAGAAAGTAGCCCTAAACAAACACCTAATGCTTACCCTTATAGAGCCCAATTTTTTGGAATGGAATGCTTATCTTTAAAACTAGCTTTTTGAATCTATTAAAATTGTTGATTAGTTGTTCTAGAGAGATAGGTTTAACGTCAGAAATGAAGAGGTGACTAGAGAACTTAGGTTGGAGCATATTGATATTGAATATTCTTATAGGGAGCTTACCATTAAAATTTTGGCCATATTTAGGGTTGATTAGAATGCAATTTAAATAAGAAAACATATAATCAAGTTTAGGTTAGTTGAGAATTTATTAGATATTTTTTAATAACTTTAAAATGCAATGTAGGTTCTATACACCTGAATATGTAGAGTCGAAAAAGTAGAAGAGTGTTTTAGCAATTGTGTCTATAAAGAATTTTGATGCTCAATTTTCAGGAGTAGGGATTGGAATGTTGTGATGACTCTCACCATTACATTCTATTTATAGTATTTAGTCAAGTGAAGGCCATTTGATCTAGGATTTTTTTTTGTCAAACACTTAAGGTATATGAGAGTTAGAAAAAAGGGAGTTGTTTATGGTGACACTTACTTGATTAGGTTAACAAGGAACCTAAACACTTTTACCACTCTTCAAAGGTTCATTATGGGTTATCATATTCATTGACTTGAGGATGTTAAGATACGTAAGGTTAGACAAGAAGGTCATAGGGCCAATATTTTTGTCCGGAGAGAAAGAAGTTATAATTAAGGAATAGGAGGGAGCAACACCCTATCTAGTAATAAATGCATCTACAATAAAGGAGGCAGTAGAGGAGTATAGAAAGGTCTAACCTACATCAAATTAGCTATTGTGAGGGATATATTGGTAGGCCATTCTTGATCTCAATAACAAGAAATAAGGATAGACTTTCATGTTCTAGAAGATATAGAGGAAATTGAAGAAATAAGGACAATAGTTGCAACAGATAAAGTAACAGCTATCTGTTTACTTTCAATATAGCTTACTCCAAACAACCTGGCCAATTCTCCGTAATGCTAGAGGAGAAGAGAGATTGTAACAATGAGCTTGCTACAAACCTCTCTTCTCTTTTCTTTTCCTTGTGGCACATATATTTCGATAGTGTCCTTTTCCTTTATACATCCTAACTATTTTATTTTTTATTTTAGTTATAGTCATTTCATTTATGTTCAGTACTTTATGTTGGTTTCAATTAATTTCCATTTCCATTTTTTCTCTTTAACTATGTTGTTTATAAGGTATAAGTAATCCTAAATGATTATCATAAATAACTTTGACAACAAATGATAAGAGGAGAGAAAGAATTTTCTTATATGTTTTTATATCCTCCCTTTCTATTTAGTATCCTTAATATTTAATTTGTATTCTTTATATTGGTATATTGAGAACTAATATTGTTGGGACCCGATCCGGAAACCGGATCCCAACCGAATATGGAACGAAGGACGGATAATCGAATCGGATAATTCGAGTCCGAAGGTGACACGAATAGCAAAATGCGGTAAGTAATCGCCAAACGGGAGTAAGCAAAAGCGAATCAAGGCAAAACAAATTGGCTATCAATCGAATCATAAAACGGGAGCGGATCCGAAAACATATACTTAAAAAAACTCATTGCGTTGGAAACCTTAAGACATTCTAAAAACCCGTATAAATTTTTCCTTTT
>JANIJH010002928.1:0-12947 GCA_024520975.1 Erythroxylum areolatum | reverse complement strand
AAAATCCCCAAATTCCAAAATTGACCTAAACCAATTCACCCAAATTCAATATCATAAATCACAAAATCTTCAAAATTAGTATCATATTTCACCAATCCATCATATTTTTCATAATTCTTAGCCAATAATTTCCAAAAACCCCAATCACAAACATTGGGCATAAACCCTAATTAATTTCCATCCAAAATTAAACATAACCTAAGGCATAAACATCAAAATTGATTTCATAAATCACATACCCATATCATTTCTAAGGTTTCTAAATCAAGAACTCATCAAAATTCACGAATTTCAAAATTTTGAATCTTACCTTCTCTCACCACCATTTTCGAATTTTGGGCTCCATAAGAAACTTTCACCTTCTTCACCTTTCCCTTTGAAAAGCATCAAAAACCCCTCAAGAAACTTGGAGAAAACCGAACCTTAGAAACTCTCTTCTTCTTCTCTTCGGTTCTTCTCCACCGAAAGTATGCTTTCTCTCTTCTCTCCTTTTTATTTCTCTTCTTTCTTTTCTTCTCTTGCTGTTTTTATGTCTAAGTGTAATACATTCTCTCCTTATATATACTAAAGCCTACATTAATGAGTGCATAATGTCCAATTTACCCTTACATGTAAGCCTTATACCATAACAGCTTAAGTGATCTTCCAACAATGTCCTTACTAAAAACTGACACATTCACTCCTTACTTCGATCAGGTAAATGAAGCCATTTGATAAAACTTTCTTATAGAGAAATGTCCCTCTATGTCTTAAGAATCCATCGCTTCAAGAATCAGATCGATCGGAGCTCTATAACTCAAGATATCTCCAAAATACTGAAGTCTGTTCAGATCATTACAAAACCGAGAATGAACACTACACCTAACTTCAATCCAGAAATAGAAAGTCTTAAAGGATAAATTGTCGATCGGCTCCTTTAGATAAATTGTAGATCCATGTCTCTAGTTTAATTTGCAAGAAGAATCAGATCGATCAAAGCTCTATAGCTCAAGATATCTCCAAAATACCGAACGATGTTTAGACTTTTTCCACCGGTCAGCTTACTTTAATATGGTCGATCTTTTTCCATTTAATGTCAAAACCGATCGATTTGGTATGAAAAGATAGAAAAATGTCTTAGGAATCTAACGCTTTAAAAATCAAGTCGATCGGATGTCGGATGAAGAAGTTATGGCCAAAAGAAGAAAGAGAGGTTGGTCGGCCGAAAATCGACCCCACGGGAGCTCGATCGCTCGCGGGCGCGCGGTCGATCGCTCACGCGCGCGCGGTCGCCACGTAATCCTGATCTCCTAACTTCTAACCTTCATATCTTTTGACTCTGAACTCTAAATTTTACAAACTTGGTACCGTTGAAAAGATAAAAGACAGATCTACCATTTTTAAGAAGGAGTCATAAGCAAGTTCGGTCTCTAAAGAGGTCAAAAAGTCCCTCAAAGGTGACTGGTCGATCAGCTTCATACTAAACAACATCAGAACTTCTAAAAATCATAACTTTCTACTCCCTGGTCCAAAATTTTCGTGCTTTATATCAATGGAAAGATAAAAACAAGCTCTACAATATTGATGAAGAACTCATAAACCAATTCAGCCTCTAGCTAAGTCAAGGTTTCAATCAAAGTTTCTACCCTGCTAGAACTCACCCAAACACTATCAAAATTTCAATCGATCATAACTTCTAGTCCCGATATCGAAAGATATCAAACTTTATGGCTACGGAAAGCTCTCAACATAAGCTACCAGTTTCATGAAGATTATTTTCTCAAATTCTGCCTAAATTAAAAAGTCAACTCTCTACTCCAAAAAGTCAAACTTTCACAATTCTTCATATTCTCACATTTTCTTTCTTTATTTCTTGATTTTCAACTCCCATTTCAATCAACTCATTCACTTTAACTTTCATAAACTATACAAATCTACTCAAAACTCAAAGTTATCAAAATCAAATCCAATCCTTTCTTATCAATTTCCTTTAAAGATACATACTTCCATTTCAATCCTGTCTTTCACTTTTTCTTTCATAACCCAAACAATTCTACTCAAATCTCAAATTCATCAACACCCATCAATTCTTTTCTCATAACACAATAAAATCTATAACACAATACTTATACAAACACACTCATTTAATTTCTTTTAATATTTCTAAATTTCACTCAAAGATCGGGGTCCAACACAAGTTCCTACAGCCAATAACAAATTCGTTGACAAGTTAGCAAGCGAGAAACTATTTGCAAAATTCATGGAACGAATCACATTTTTTACCTTAAATTTTAAATTTGTTGGCAACCATATAAGCATCTATGTAGTCAATATTACACAGATGACATGTCAAGTATCGCGAGTTAATAATGTCATGACATAAACTTCAAATGTTTTTGGGAATGAAATTGATCTTTTAGATAGTACACATGGTTAGGATATTTCCGTGTGTATATAAGATATTGAATTATATCATTTACTTATAAAATACTTTAGTTTATTTGATAGTACCACGTATCAAATAATTTTTTTATTTGATAACTCTTTGATTCAATAATCTATCTATTGAAAAAGCTCTCTAAATCAAATTACTTGTTTGTTTGATTGACATATTCAAGTAATATGTTATGTAATGACTATCTTGTTCATGTCATTTATTTATTTAACCATTTATCATAATGCTATATCTTTTCAATTGATTTCAAGAAAGAGTGTTAACAAATTAAAAGGTTAAAGGACTTATGTGTTGACTGTCTATGCCATAATTAATGAACCGACCCATTTGAATTACAAACATTTCACTTGAAAGGCCTCAAGTCCAGTACAAATTTCTTTAGTTCTCCCGCGTAAAATAATAACATATAGTCTTAAAGGCCTTGAATCCAGAAAAACTTTATTTAGCTCATATGTCTAGATTAACGAACTCTAGGTTGAAAGGCCTCAAATTTAATAAAAGTTTTCTTATCTCCTTGGTCAAAATTAAAACATACAGGTTGAAGGCCTTAAGTCTAAAAATAAATTATACAAGCTCAAAAACCTCAAGATGGAAAAGGACTTTCAGACTTGATATGTGTTTTTCCTACTTTTAAGTTGACTTGTATCTAATATAATATCCATTACTAAGAAAACTGCATCTATTGTTAGTAATCAATACAATGGTTAGAGGGGTAAATCCCTTAAAGAACCAAAGTGGATCTAGAATACCCTAAAAAAAAACTAACTATCCTAAAAACAATTAAAAGAGTATAGTGACCAAAATCAATAACAATATAATAAAAATCATAATTAAGAGAATATGTAATATAATAAAAGACAAAGAGAGAATTCAATCTTAATTCAATGATTAGATAAGTATTTATCATAGTCTAAACCTTGATTTTATAATTTGATTAATTTAAAGTGGATGTATTATTTGGACGGGAACATTTTTGTAGACATTAAAATCAAACTCTCTTGAGTCTTAACCATTTACTCTCCAGATGGTTAACTTTTATCACTACTAAAGTAACACTCCCTTGAATGCATTAAGACATGTAAAATTCTATAACAAGTTTCACCGTAACTTCAAATAGATTATGTTGTTCTATCTTTGGCACTCCATTCAACCCCTTCTACTTAATTTTTGGTCCACTAAAAATTAAGTTCTCTCAAGGCTTCCACGAGTGAATTTAGATTAGATTTAATTTTTAGCATAACTAACTCTATATTAAGATCAATCAATGATAACTCACATAAATATATCTAACTCATAAATCAATTTAAGAATAAATTCACATTTGAACCAACCCATTTGAATTATAATAATCATGATGTACACAAATGACAAATTCAAAATTATTGAAGGAGATTGAACTCCCAATCCTTTTAGGACTTAATATTGAAATTTTAAACAACATTGTTCGATTTTAATTTTATTAAATAATTACAATTACTATATCATGCATCAGTATATAATATTTGTGATAATAAGTCATTATACAAAAAATTCAATACAAAATATGTATTACTATACAATCAACCGAAAATATTGTACCAAAGTTAAAATTCAAAATTTAAGACATAATAATTATTCTAGTTCCAAACAATATGATATAGAATGTTAGTAATTATTTAAAGCTAAAATTATGATAATATCAATATTTTAATTAATTAGTTTCAGAAATTATTTTTTTCATTACTTTCAAAAATTATGGTTTAATTAGTTTCAGAAATTAACATAATTTCATAAAGCCTTTAAATTGATTACACAATATATCGTAAGAATAAACAATTAACTAAAAAAATAAGTAAAAAATGAAAAAAAATCAACCCAATACAGCGTCATCATCGGAGAAAGGAGGGGCGGAGAACACAACGTTACCTTGCGACGACAATGGCAGGCGACAGGCGGCAGATGCGGGAGGAAGAAGACGGAAGTGGCGGGCACAGGCATGGGATTGGGGGGGGGGGGGGAAAGAAAGGGCTACGTTGACTTTAATAATAACCAAAACGACGTCGTTTTGATTATCATTTAACGCTTACATGTTAACCAAAACAGTTTAAATAATGACTAAAACGATGTCGTTTTGGTTTTGTCCAAATGACTTTGTTTTAGTCCTTATTTGAACGTATAACATATAACCCAGATACAACGTCGTTTTGTTTATGATTTCAACCTCTTCAACTTTCAGAAAACGACATCGTATGATTACAAACCTATACGACGTTGTTTTAGTTATTTCAATCCTACAGCCTAACGACGTCATTTTATTGGAGTTACAATCCGACAACTGATTCACATTTTTTTCGACGTCTTTACCGACGACTATATCTGTCGGTAAACATTTTAGCCTCTTTCAGTGACGGAATTCATTACCATCCCCAAATTTATAAATCACGACCAACATTGCCGACGTCTGTGCTTGTTCCGTTGGTATTTTCCCACCGTTTTTGTGCCGTCGGTAATTGTCCATCGCCAATTGACAGTCTTTTTGTAGTGTCTTATTCTTGTTCAGCAAATGCTTTGTATCGTCGCCTTTAAAAGCACTGTTTTTGACACACTTGGATTTACTAGAAGGTAACTAGGAGGAACTAAAGACAGCTACACCATTATCGATCTTAGGGTCATCATCATCTTTATCCCTTTCTGTAATCCTTTTCTTAAACACAGAGGCTTGTTCGCCTAGAAGAACACTGAAATTCATTGTATAAGAATCATGTTATGCCTTGGGCATCAATATTATGAAACATTAAATCGTCTTAAATAAGAACCTGGATTCCATCAATGAATCATTTCATTCTTATGCTCTCTGGTGCAAAGTTGATGTTTACTTGGATAGTGGATTGCCTCCCCTCTTCTTTTCATCTTACAACAAAATATGGAACGCATTATTCAACATTTGAGAACCTAAAAACTAGACTGGTTAATATAAATGTTCTTGATTGAACCCTTGTTCCAATGCATTCTTACAATAATGACTAATCCTCTTAACATTTGCAATTTATTATGACTTGAAACCCCACAACTCAAATTGGTCAGAATGGAAGCTTGATAAATGTATAAACTAAGAGAAGCATACAAAGGAGAAGCATATAACTCTTTTCAAATCTGTCATTTAATGATTGATCATAATATTCATTTAGAACATGAGAAGAATAAAGCTTCAACAAAGTTGTAATCTAATAATAAAATTTTTAAGGACACCATTTAATGAGCCATTATACCATTCAACATCAAAATAAGGACACAAAATTGTTGGAGGTCCAAAGAACTTCATTTCAAGTTATGTCTAACTCAAGAGAAAGAGGAAAAACACATAAAGGTTAAAAAGGAAAGAGAGAACAAATTTGACCAGAAAAGAACTTCAATAAGGAGAGAGAAGAAAGCGCAGGCATTTAGACCTCTAGAAATGATGATGCTACAGGATCGTTTGGTAGAAAAGTGACTGTCTTACGACTCCCATTTGTGAATGATGAATTAGCCTCGATCTGGGACATTAACAAACCAAACATTAATCATGATCCCATAAGCTTTATTACAATTATGTGACTAATTATGCAAGAAGCAGACACATAAGAGGACAATAAAGATAAATTCTTTTCCCATCATTAACTCTCTCTTATTGAAGCAATCTGGTAATCATTCAGATACCTGGCGAATAAGCTACCTCATTTCTTTCCGAAATCTCTCAATTTTTGTAGTTTTACAAAAACTAATTAAGCAATTGTACTAATGGAATAATGGACAATTCAAAGAAGGCAACAAAATAGCTCCATTGAGCTAGGTGTTTAGCAAGCTCCTCAACAACAAAAAAATACACATGCCTCTTGGAAAGCTCATGTCTTCAATATAGATGTGTTCACCTATCATAAAAGGTACCCAAATTAACATACAACGATGACATCCTGTTCAGGATCATTTTAGCTGGGCATAGTAATATTGATCTAGAAACTCATAAATTCTCATAAAAAGATCAAAGGAAAACAAGACTAAAACTGTCAAATATACCTTTAATATAGTGCCCAAGTCAACAGATTTTCCATCACCTCCGGTGGAGGGTCTATGTAACTCTTTCATCTCCAACATGTCCAAAAGGAGCATAAAAACAAGGATGAAATTAGGGACTTAGGGTGTGACATGAAATATGAGATATGACTTAATTTAATCTCTTAACACTGTTATGGTAATAATAATGAAATCCGTTGTTTCAATTTTACTATGAAACGACGTTGTTTCACTAATTAGACAACCTCCTTTTAATGATGCTGACGTGTCTAATTAGTGGGGTCCATTGACACGTAGCAGTGTGACGTCAACATAGATGATGGTGAGGCTAACGTCAGGCTAGAATTGAAACAAATTGAAAGTTTATGCATTTTATAGCTATTTTTTAAAGTTCGAGTTATAATTGAAATTTTGAGTAAAGTTTGAGTTTTTTTAAACAATTAACCCTTTATCATATAATAAATAATAATTACATCAAAATATCAAATAAAAAGAATAATTATTATCAATAATAAAATATAATTTCTATCTTAATATTTAATTTCCAATAATAAAAATATTTTTATCTTAATAATTGTTATTAATAATAAAATATTCTTATATTTATATTAACAATTTAAAAAAGAAATGCAAAAATTTGAGGCCTCTTAATTTTCATTTAACATATTTTTAATTATTCTTTGTAGAAAAATATAACTATTATTTACTATATGAATTTAAATATTATAATATTAATAATAAAAAGAGATGATGATGGTGAAGAAGAGAGAGAGTGAGAGTGTGAGAGAAAAAATGAAGAGAGGAAGAAGAAGGTAGCATAGTCGGGTTGGGGGGTGGGATTTTAAAATTTTTCATTTTTTGCAGAAATGCTCCTAGGTTTTTTAAATTTTTGGTATCAGCCAAATACTGGCTGATACTAGGCGAAACAGGCCGATATTTGGACCCGATATCTAAACATTCCATTTTGTACCGTTTTCTGAGCAATATGATACGAGATTCATTACATTGATACGAAGAGTCCAATTAGAATTGGCTTTGTAAAAAAAAGTTTAAAAATTGAATTGTTTCGATCGATGTACCAATAAAAACATTGAATTTGTAAATTTTTAGTTTAATTTTTAACTTTTTAGCACAATTTAGTTTAATAATTTTTGTTATTGGTCTAACATTGAAAACGTTGAATTTGTACATTTTTAGTTTAGTTTTTAAATTTTCAGTTTAATTTAGTTTAATAATTTTTGTTATTACAAGTTAAGCATATTAATTTTCATTTAAAAGTCTCTTTTTTAATTAAACTTTAAAAATTTCAATGAATAACGATCAATCATTTTTAAAACTATTTAATTTTATTTAATTTTTACCAGTTTTATAATAGTCTAATACTAATTGAACCTTTTAGATCATAAAACTTTTGTTTTACTAGTTTAATTTTCAATTCGGTTTTTAAAACATTGGTGAAATATTCGTTTCAGGATGGAGTAACCCTAATTTCTTTTAACCAATCAAAATAAATCTTCTAACTTTTGTAACTTATTTGATTTTAAATGTTTTTTCTCTAATTAGTTTATTTCATTTGTTATTGTATTCTCATCCTCGATTAAAATAGTTTTCTTTATAAATTCCAAGATTGCAACTTTACAGACTATGATTTATAAGAGTTATAGATACTAATATATCTTTTATCTTTAAATATATTTAATAGTATGATGAATTGTGTATTAACCTTTTACCTATTTGTAAATTAATGAATTGCTTTTTTATTTTAATAAATGATTGGCAATCTTTCACTTACTCTCATTTCCTAAACTCTAATTAAGAATTTATGAATTTCTTTTTTTGTCCCGGGTGATTAAGCTAAGAATTTTTTTAAAGGCAAAGAGTAACTCTCACAAATAATTTATAATTATTACTAATAATAATTATAAATTAAATAAAACTTATAAATAAATTATTTTTATTTTATATTTTATATCATATTTGTAAATAAAGTATTAATAAAAATATTTTATTTTTAAAAATAAATATTTAAAATTATTATTTATAAACTAATATTTATTTTATATATTTTTAATTATTAAATCAAAATTTATTTGAAATTTTTATATTTTAAAAATATATTTTTAAATTTAATTATACTTATTAATAATTATTAAATTAAATTTATAAATTAAATTAAAATTGTGATAAATTATTTATTATTATGATTTTTGGAGACAGGGTTAAAAATATACAATAATAATGTACAATATGACAATGGACTATTTTGTAATTTTTAAAAAATTCAGGGACTATTTAATAAATTTAAAAAATTAACCGAAACGTTACCCGGTATTAATCGATACTGGTACAGTATCGTACTAGAACTCAATCCGATATTAAGTCTGATAAGGTATTCATAACATTGTTCACTTTACTCATTTTTTTTTCCAACAATTCATTGTTCAATTTATTCAATTAATTTGCTCACCTTGTCATTCTGTTGAACTTTATAATTAACATATTGCTTGATTACATTATAACAAAACTATTCATAATATTTAAAATAATTTCATTAAGAGCATTATAATTTATTATCATCAAAATCATACGATTGACACCTAAATTGGTCAGCAGTTACTTTTTTAAAATTCTCTAATCTTTAAAATATTTTATAATTTTTAAAACATTTGAAAAAGATCTTTGTAATTTTCAGTTTTTCATAAAATCTCATTCTCCTGAACTTAAGTTGAAAAATAACATTGAGACACACAGGACATAAACATCATACGTCGACCAAATATTATTTTATGTGATGATCCAACTCAACTTTGAAATATTTATCAAACTAAATAAATATTATTTAAACTATTTAAAATAGTTATAATAAATGAT
Organism: Erythroxylum areolatum; assembly: GCA_024520975.1. Taxonomy (NCBI): domain Eukaryota; kingdom Viridiplantae; phylum Streptophyta; class Magnoliopsida; order Malpighiales; family Erythroxylaceae; genus Erythroxylum; species Erythroxylum areolatum. The sequence goes on along the minus strand of JANIJH010002928.1, from coordinate 3,613 downwards.
TAATTTTAGATTAATTTAATTTGTTCAGATCGAATTTAAGAACTAAGCTAAGTCATCGTATCAACAAATTAACTTACTTGCATGTGATATTTATGTTGCTAGATCTTGCCATTATTTTTCAACAAATGTTAAAGATAAGGAGTTCAAAAAATTAAAATACTATAAAATTTTCAAGAATTTTAAATATTATAAATAATTTTTAACTACTTAATCATAATCATAACCAAAATCGAATTCTCTGTTCGAAATAACGTAGACAAAGAATCTGAACTCAATGATAGCCACTATGGGTGGTGACATCATTTTATCTAGATTCTCAATGTATAGTAACCCTAATTAAAAACTCAATCTCAGGAAGATTAAGTAGAAGCCGTAAATTAAAACTATATGGCTGTTAAAATTGGTGAGGAAATTATAGAAATTTAGCTGATACTATCTTTTGTTTGGAATCTTCTGATCCAATTTTGTCTTCCTCACCGTTGTCTCCCTCTCATCAAATAATCTAATGTCAGAGGGCGCCAACGCCACCACCACCTTCATTTCTCAATCCTCTGTAAATCATTTAAGGATCGAATTATTGTTTGCATACCTGTATCTATGATTGTTTGTCGTGATGTTGATTTGCTTGAACGAATTTTATTTCCTCTCATCTTCTTCCTTTTGTGAATTCTTCAATGGCTTAGAATCTTTTGATTCAATAAGTTTTTTCAACTTATATAGCATCACCAACGGACATGTCCTTTGGTAAGTGGAAGAGAAAAAATAGTTCTTTGACCCATTTGAGATCCATTCTATAATACCCAATAACTATTATCTTGGGTGCTTTTTATTGGACTCAAATCTATAAGTGACATGGGACATAAAATAGTCTAACAATCTCCCACTTGGCTCATGTTACGACTTGGTGATCCAACAACTTTAAGTGCACACAATACATGGAATCGATCAAGTTATCCTTAATTGAATTAAGCTGATGGGATCATGGTGGTCACAAGTTATATAACTTGATTCCTTCCATGTATTACATAATCAACTCAACTCAATAAATTTTAAGTGGGTAATTCGGTAATTATTATCTCACAAATAATAATTATTGTATACAACATAATATGGATAACCAGTAAGTGAGCAAAAACATAAGACTGTAATTGAATTCAACAAATGCCATAACAATTCGAGCAAGACAATGATATGTATATATACATGCCTAAATATTATGCTAACAAGGACTTATCTATAAGGCCCATACGTTCAACATGACCAATAAATGTTTTGGGCGGTAAGCCTTTCGTTAACGGATCCGCTATCATGAGATCAGTACTAATATGCTCAATTGTTACTTTATGTTTTTGCATTTCTTCTTTCACAGATAAATACTTCAAATCCATGTGTTTTGCACCCTTTGAATATTTGTCATTTTTCGAGAAGAATACGATTGCGAAATTATCACAGTAAATTCTTAATGGTCTGGTAATACTGTCGACAAGACCAATATCTAAGATAAAGTTACACAACCACAATCCATAAACCGTGGCCTCAAAGCACACCACAAATTCAACCTCCATAATGGAAATAGCAATGACGGACTGCTTTCCACTTTTCTATGAAACTGCTCCTCCAGCTAATAGGAACATGTAAACCAAATGTAGATTTCCGTGAGTCTACACAACCAGCAAATTCTAAATCCGAGTAACCTCTCACTTTGAGATAGGTTGATTTTCTATATCTGAGCATATAGTCCTTGGTTCCTTATAAGTACCTAAGGACTTTCTTTGCAGCTTTCCAATGATCCAATCCAGGATTACTTTGATATGCTCCTAGCATTCCAACAGCAAAACTGATATCTGGCCTAGTGCATGTTTGAGCATACATTAAGCTCCCAACTACTGACGCATAAGGAATAGACTCCATGTCCTTACGTTTCAAATCGTTTCGTGGACATTGCATTAGACTAAATTTGTCCCCTTTCTGAATTAAAACTATCCCTGCGGAGCATTTTTTTATTTGAAATCTTTCTAATACTTTCTCGATATAACCTTTCTGAGATAATCCTAACAAACCTTGTGATCTATCTTAGAATATTTCTATTCCTATCACATAGGTTGCCTCATCCATATCTTTCATTTCGAAATTATTATAAAGAAAATTCTTTACATCATATAACAAAACAACATTATTCACAGCAAGAAGGATATCGTCAATATATAGGACTAATATAATGAACTTGCTCCCACTAACCTTCATATAGATACACCGATCAACGGTATTTTCTACAAAACCATAAGACGTAATGATATCATTAAACTTAAGATACCATTGTCGGGAAGCTTACTTCAGTCCATATATTGACTTCTTTAATTTACACATTAATCGTTCCTTTCTTATGTTCACGAAACCTTCCAGATGATCCATATATACTTCTTCTTCCAAGTCACCATTTAGAAAGGCGGTCTTTACGTCTATTTGGTGAAGCTCTAAATCATAATGAGCCACCAGTGCCATAACAATTCTTAAAGAGTCCTTCTTTGAAACTATAGAGAAGGTCTCTGTATAGTCAATCCCATCCTTTTGAGTATAACCTTTGACAACAAGTCTGGTTTTATACCTTTCAATGTTACCTTGTGAGTCACGTTTGGTCTTAAAGACCTATTTACAACCCACTTGCTTTGCATCTTCTGGTAACTTCACTAATTCCCAAACATTGTTGTCATCCATTGATTTCAACTCTTCGTTCATAGCATTGAACTATTTTTCAGAATTGTTACATTCTATGGCTTGTTTGAACGAGCCTGGATCTTTATCAATGTTCAAGTCACAATCATGTTCAAGTGAGTAAATTTCATAGTCACTTGAAATAGCTGGTCTTCTTTGCCTTACAAACCTTCGTAATGTTATATTTTATGGCATTACTTAATCATTTGTAACTTGATCATTGTTAGCTGGTTCGTCATTAATATGTTCAATTTGTGGAATTGGAATATTAATTTGTTGTTCTGGTATGTTGCGTATCCTTGATGCAACAAGAGGAATAACAACCGGTGGAATCATGTCTAATGTAGTAGTGTCTACTCGTCTTGGAGTAGTTTCTACTCGATTCTCGTGAATATCCACTTTTTGTGATTCTCCACTCCTAATGATTTGACCATTCTCAATGAACCTAGCGTTACCAGACCCAACTATTCTCGTACTATGGTTAAGACAATAAAACTATACCCTTTTGACTTTTTGGGATAGCCGATGAAATAACTACTAATGGTTCTCGCATCAAGCTTCTTTTCATATGGATTATACAGCCTTACTTATATCGGACAACCCCAAACGTGAAGATGTCATAAACTAGGTTTCCTTCCTGTCCACAGTTCATAAGGTGTTTTAGGAACTACTTTACTAGGAATCCTATTTAGTAGATACGCAATGGTCTTTAATGCATGCATCCACAATGATAAAGGTATAGTACTATTACTTAACATGGTCATAACCATTTCTATAAGAGTACGATTTCGCCTTTCAACTACACCATTTTGTTGTGGTGTCTCAGGCATTGTGTATTGCGCACATATGCCTCGACTAGCAAGAAACTTTGCAAATGGACCTAGACATTGTCCACTTTCAT
>JANIJH010002898.1:0-12949 GCA_024520975.1 Erythroxylum areolatum | reverse complement strand
TTCGGGAAGGTCCCGGGAATAAAAATTTTTGTTTCCGCTGCTGGAACATGTGATGTTCCTCCCGGGATTTTCCTACACATATGTTATCATTTGTAAAGCTAAATATGTCACCATTCTAAAGCTCCACATGTCACAAGTCTAAAGTTCCAGTTGTCACTAATTTAAAGGGCCACTTGTCGCAATTATAATCAAGTCACTTGTCATCCATTTACCTGAGCCATTTGTCACTTATTCCTGATGTCACATGTCATCATTTTATAGGCCTAATCAACCTAATTTTCCATGTATCAATTTGTATTGCTCTTTAACATTTTTCTTTGTTTAGATGCCCATATCACCTCATCAATTACTATATTGTAACAATAAATTCCCAATTCACTAATTATAATCCATCAATTCATACTATTGGTAAATCAAAATGCAAAACATTGGGCATGCACATTCATATCACTTTCATTTTCGTTCCATACCCTGAAATATATCAATTGAGTGCATATACTATCTTGAAATGTTTCCTACATCATGATTCATAAGTGTATACCAATACTATGCATGTGAATGAAATGCACCTTGTCAATTCTTAAATGAAATAACTCATATGACTCAATCTAACAGTTTAATCTCTTAACAATTTTAGGAGGTAGGATATTACAAAACCAATCTTGCTTCTTTCATCTTCTCTCTACCATTTTATTCCTTTTTTTGGTTAATGGAGTTTCCCAAATTTGCAAAATATAGAAAAGATTTTCCTCCTCTATTTTTTACTACTCCGTCAAATGTTGCAGATCTTTTTCCCTTTCTCCATCAGACTCTCTTTTATTATCTACATCTCACACTTCTCAAATTCGACATTTTACCTACTCTCGATCATTTTGATGCTCTTACTCCATATAATCTCATAAATCATCTTTATGATACTCTTCATGAACCTATTTTATGGCATCTCCGGGCTTTATCTACCTTATATGCTTACTCCATATCTTTGTCACCTCTCCATATTTATTGTCACCTGTCTGATCTAACTAATGCTCATTCTCTTTTATAGAATTTCTTGGAATGGTTTCAACCCTTAACTAAATGGTGTATTGATGTATCTCAAATCTTGAGTCATCACCATTTATGGGATTCTGCCTTGACTGATCATAAAGCATTTGCTATTTATATCATCCATCGTCCTTACTGTATGAGTACTTCAGGTCATTTGTGTACTCTTAATCACATTCATCATTGGAAAAATACCCTTGATTGGTCTATAGAAGGAATACATTTAATGGAAGAATTACATTCTTTCTTAGACCAATTCAATCAATTCCTGAGTCAATCTCCTTAAGATATTTATACATCCCTTGGTCTGTATTTTGGAGATATTGCTTTTCTTGCAGCTATTATTACTCCATCATTTGCCTAATGGACATCAGTGACTCCCTCTAATATCATCAACTTTCAAGCTGGTTAAGTTCCTTGCCCTACATATTGAAACTTTATAGCCTTAAGCACATAATCTAGCCCAATCCAAGAGCCCACTTCTATTTCTAGTCCAGGGCTTTTTGCTTAGCAATTCACAAATATTGGACATAAGGATATGAAATTGACAAAAGGGTCCAATTGTGATGATAACCTCACTTTAGCTCTCTAAAGGTCGAGTCTTCTTTTTAGGTGTTTGCTTTTGAATCTTTTGATGAAAAGAGAATCTTTGTGGCCCATAAACTACTGTACAAGATTCTTTCTTATCATCATACTGTTTGCTATTTAGAAAGTTGTTTTCTTTTTCAAAATAGCTTTATTAAAGGCGTGATGATTGTATTTTAAAGTTACTTTCTTTTTTAAAGATTTAATGAGTATGCCTTGTGATTGCTTTAATTTGTTACCCTTGCTTCACCTATAAAAGCAAGGCTCCTCATTTAGTTGTAAGCAAGTTCTTCTTACGTTGAAGATTAGTTTAATGAAGTTTGGGTTGAGTTTTTTCTATTCTCTCTATGTTCTCCCTCTCCTAAAAGTTTAAATCTTGAGTGATATTACTATCTATCTTAGTACAGAGACAAGCATGCTCTACACTTGCCTCTTCTGAGAATCTTGTGTATCAGAAAGTCTAAGACAGTTTGTGACTACTTTTAAAGCAATTTCGCTATAAGACTAGAGTTTAACGGGGAAAAGAATGTAAGTACTATTGCTGCTATTGTTTCAAAAGGGGAAAGAGAGTTGTGAAAGGTGTAAGGTTCGTAAGAGAAAAGATGAGAGTTGTGAAATGTGTAAGGTTCCTAAGAGAAAAGATGAGAGTTGTGAAAGGTGTAAGCAGGTTCTTCTTACCGATAGTTACAAACTTCCTATGTTGATCCATAATAGTCTACCAGACACCTCAGTAGCCTACAATCTGACTTTGTTTAATAGATGGTCTTCTCAAAGGTGTTATTTTAGCTAGTTGGTTATCGTACTTTCCTTATGTGCCTTTCAGCATCCCGTGTTGGAAGTTTAGAGTTGTGTGCCCATGGAGAGAAGGGCTTTTTTGTCTTTACCATCTTACCTAGAACTTATCGATAGTCACAAGGTTCCCATATTGATCCACGATAGTCTACCAAACACCTCAGTAGCCTACAATCTGACTTTGGCTAGTCCATAGTATTTTCAAAGGCATTGTTTTAGCTAGTTGGTTGTCGTACTTTCCCTATGTGCCCTTCGGGGTCCCATATTAGTATTAGAGCCATCTTTCGAGTCTTAGTCGGTGGTGACATTGTCTCTTAATGAGTGTAAGTAAGGAGAGAGACTATAAGTAATGGAAACACTACCCAATGACTGTTGGACCCCAGTTTCGGAGCCCAACATTTGGAGTCATAAACCTTGAGCTTACATATAACCTTGTAGGGCTAAATTAAAAGTACCCTTATTAATCATCTTCCAAAGAGTGGAGTGCCCACGCCAGACAATCACCAAAATCACAAATTGACTTCTTCAAAACAATTGTAGCTCCAAATCTCTAGTTTAATTTGAAGTAAGAACTATCTCAATTGGAACTCTATAGAAGAAGTTATGCTTAAAAAGCCAAAGTATGTTCATACCCCAATCATGCTCGCTTAACCGACCCCTCACTATCTTTTCATCAATCTTTTTTGTAACAAACCCAAAAACTACCAAACTTCATGGAGAGGAAGATACATGTGTTAGGAAGCTATTGCTTCAAGAATCACTCCATTCAGAGGTCGGATGAAGAAGTTATGGCCAAATGAATCCAACACATTTATGTCCTTAATCATTTTGTACCTGTCTTGGCGCACTCTCCTTAACGTTGTCTACAAAAGTTGGATAGAGTTCGTTATTAGACTATTTGAAACTAGACTTCTATATTTACATTTTTTATGAAGACCATAAAGTGAGATTCTTCCATTTAAGATGTCAAAAATCGTAATTTACTGAGGCTATCCCGTGAATGTCCGTTTAACAGACATTGTCGGGGCTGGGAGCCAATTTCACCCGAGAATGTCCGTTAAACGGACATACAAGTCCATTTAACGGACATGAGCACAGCTGGGGGTCTTTTGACCCGTGAAGGTCCGTTTAACGGACATGGGGATTTTCCAAACCCCTCTAAACCCCTCCAATGCTTCTTACCTCCATTCTAAGATCATATTCACTCTTAAACTTCCCAAATCCAACTCTTCTAGTGCAACCCACTTCATATCAATTCAAACACCAAGTTTATCTCATAAAACTCTCAATTCTCAACACTTTTGATTCATCAAAACCACAATTAAACGTCATTCTCCATAGCTATCCTATACACACATCCTATATGACATCACAACTTGTAATGAACATAACTTTCCACTCCGATATCTAAATATTACAAACTTTATGTCGTTGGAAAGCTAGAAGGATCATCTACAACTTTATTAAGACAACTTGGTCAAATTCATCCTAAATTATCCCAGAATTTCCCCTGAATTCAGAAAACAAATCTTACCCCCATAAAAAGCTTAAAAATGCAATATATAGACTTTGGAAAGCCATAAACAACATAATGCATATGTATTTCATTAACATCTAAACGAATAAGAGTTTTACAACGCTTTAGCAGGCATTTCAAGCCACTTACATCATAATCCAAAAATACAAACTTTACAAAACTAGAATCGCTCAAAATGTGACTAAAGCATTGTTTTACAAAAACTAACTTAAAATACAAAATAAGCAAATTCCGGAGTAATGCCTTTATGCTCAATCACTTCATCTCGTGCTCCTCACCTGAAGATGGGACGGAATGAGAGGGTTGAGCTTAAAGCTCGTGGGTAATAGTTTTATAAACGATAATAAGAAAAAACCATTTAAAACTTTCATGATCATAGCAAAACCTCATTGAAATCCATAAAACATTCATTTCTCAAAATTGTCAACTTGTCAAGCAAATTCACAATTCACACAAGTCAAACAATCATCAAACTTGTCAACACATGTAAACACATAAACATATCATAATGGTTTGGGTGAATCCATAAACATGACGAACTACACAATTCCACATAATGGTCATGTGTAGTCATAAACTTGAGGGAGTCTATGAAGGAGCTCCGTGCCATTAGCGAGCAGGCGGGAGAAGCCTTTTCTTGGTCAACGTTCACGTGATATTTCTTGGATGGACTACACCAAACCCACATAACATGTAATTCATGAACTAAAAACAGTTTCCCAATAGGAACATCTTTTAAAACTTGACTTTCATGAGCATGAACTATTCATATGCACATCTATTATCATTTCACAATTCCACAATTATGAAGCATTTGGCAATCATTCTCATATCAACTCAAAAATTCATTCACCAAATTCACATACAAAAAGCATGTAGAACATTCTCAAGCATTTAAAGAACAATAAATGCACTTTTGTAAGGTGGTTAGAAAATCAATTAATTACATTTATTTGAAGAAAATTTATGGCTTATTAACTTAATTATAAAAAAGTCACCCACGTCGATTTCCTTGCTTAAAAACCTTCCTCAAGAAGCCTCTACTCTTGCTCCTCTTGCATCTCTTGATTTTCTTCAACATTGACAAAAACCCCAAATCGAAAGGAATTCAAATTGGACAACCCAAAGAAACATATTCATAAAATTGACCCTAGAATACTTAAATCCATGCATTTCTTAAGCTCTTTGAACCCAAAACTCTTCCAAAATCCAAATATTAAAACACAAACTTACCTTGAATCTTCACCAAACAATGGGTTTCTTGGCTCTAATGGAAGCTCTAATCTTCCTCTTCCTTTTTCCTTCTTGCTCAACCCTAAAATTCCTCTTGAAGGTTAAGAATAGTTGAAACCTAGGTTAGCCCTCTTTTCTTTCTCTTCCTTTCTCCTACACGACACTCTCTCTCCTCTCTTTCTTAAATTTTCGTTTCTCTCTCTTCCAAATGCAAGACAAGTCTGTTCTTCTCCCTTTTATACCCTTAATGAGTGCACAATGTCCCTATAGCCCTTCCTTCAAAGCCTTAAGACTTTCCCACTTAAGTGATCTTCCTAAACTACCCCTCATGCTACTTATCACCTTAACTCTTTAATTCCCTTAACTTATATCATATCATCTTACTCACATTAACATACTAATTAACTCCAACATACATTCATCTAGCAAGACCCCAAAATAATCTAATCATGCTTATTTATCAAGAAAAAATTTGGAGGCCAACAATTCTCCCCCTCTTAAAAGAATTTCGTCCTCGAAATTCTTACCTGATTCATTGAAGAGGTGTGGGTACTTCTCCTTTATGGCTTCCAAGGGCTCCCACGTGGCCTCTTCCACAGAATGATTTCTCCACAGGACTTTGACCAGTTGACCTCTCTTGTTCCTGAGGACCTTTTCTTCGGTGTCCAAGATCTCCACCAGAATCTCCTTATAACTCAGATCATCTCTCAACTGAACCTTAGTGGTCTGAATAATATGGGATGGATCCGATCTATACCTCCTCAGCATAGACACATGAAACACATCATGTATCTGTGACAATTCTGGTAGCAATGCCAACCTATAGGCTAGTGGTCTAATTCTCTCGACAATCTCATAGGGACCCATATATCTCGGACTCAACTTGCCTCTCTTTCCAAATCTCATGACTCCTTTCCAAGGAGACGTCCTAAGAAAGACTTTATCACCGACTTCATACTCTATTTCCTTCCGGTGTGCATCAGTATAACTCTTCATTCTATCCTGTGCTGTCTTAAGCCGTTGCTTAACTAGATTAACCTTGTCCACTATCATCTAAAGCAACTCTGGCCCTATCAGTTTCCTCTCTCCTTCTTCATCCGAACATATCGGAGTTCTACATCTCCTCCCATACAGTGCTTTATAAGGAGCCATCTGAATGCTCGAATGGTACGAATTATTATAAGCAAATTCGACCAATGGCAAATGTTCATCCTAAGCTCCTGTGAAGTCCATCACATATGCCCTGAGCATTCCCTCAAGGGTCTAAATGGTCCTCTCAGATTGACCATCCGTCTGGGGATGAAAAGCCGTGCTAAAATTCAACTTGGTTCCCAAAGCCTCTTGTAAACTTTCCCAGAATCTCGAAGTAAATCGAGGATCCCTGTCAGAAACTATAGAATCTGGAACCCCATGCAATTTCACTATCTCATCAATGCACTTCTTTGCCAGAACATGTACAGAATCCGTCTGTTTAATTTCCAGAAAATGAGCTGACTTCATCAAAAAATCCCGATAACCTAAATGGCATCATGATTCCTACTGATCTTGGGCAAACCCATCAAAATCCATAGTTATCCTTTGCCACTTCCACTTGGGAATGGACAATAGCCTTAACTTGCCTGAAGGTGCCTGGTATTCAGCCTTAACTTGCTGACACACAAGACACTTACTTACATATTCTGCTACCTCTCTCTTCATGCCTTTCCACCAGAAATGCTCTTTCAAATCTTTGTACATCCTAGTGCTACCTGGGTGCATGGCATAAAGCGCATTGTGTGCCCCATCTAGTATCTCATCCTTCACTTCCTTGATATTTAGAATACAGAGTCTGTTTCCAACAACCATGAGTCCATCATCCCTCACTACCACTTCAGACTTCTTGCCATTATGAATTTCTTCTCGGAGCTTGCTTAATTCTGTATCTTGCGCTTGTAATTCCTTAACCTTCTCCTTGAGTATCAGTCTCACTCTGAAATTAGCAAGAATACAATTTGGTTCCTCCTGTGTCAAGCTTATCCTAAGCTTAGTCATCTCTTTGAATAATGGTAGATAAATTGTATGAACATGGGCTATTGATGATTTCCTACTCAAGGCAGCTGCTACTACATTTGCCTTTCCTGGATGGTATTCAATTAACAAGTCATAATCCTTGAGCAGCTCTAACCATCTTCTCTATCTCAAATTCAGTTCCTTTTGACTCAACAAATACTTTAGACTTTTGTGATCTGTAAAAATCCTCGTCTGCACGCCATACAAATAATGTCTCCAAATCTTCAGGGTAAAAATTACTGCTACCAATTCCAGATCATGGGTCAGGTAATTCAATTCATAAGGCTTTATTTGCTGCGAGGCATAAGCTATTACCTTGTCCCCTTGCATCAATACAAAATCAAAACCCTTCCTTGAAGTATCACTATAAACTGTATAACCCTCCTCTTCTGTGGGCAAAGTCAGAATTGGAGCACTTGTCAATCTGTGTTTAAGCTCCTCAAAGCTCTTCTGACATTCATCACTCTAGATAAACTTCTGACTCTTCCTCATTAACTTGGTCATTGGAGCCACTATCATAGCGAATCCTTCAACAAATCTCCTATAATACCCTGTTAGACCCAAAAAACTCCTTACTTCATCCACTGTCGTCAGTGCATACCAATTCACCACTGCTTCAATTTTCCTTGGATCAATATGTACCCCATCTTTAGAAATCACTTGTCCAAGAAAAATCACTTCGTGAAGCCAGAATTCACATTTTCTGAATTTGGCATAAAGCTCCTTCTCCCTTGATATCTGTAGCACTATCGTGAGATGTTCCTCATGTTCCCCTTCACTTTTGTAATAAACCAGAATGTTATCGATAAACACTATGACAAACTGATCAAGATACTCCTTAAAGACCATATTCATACGATCTATGAATGCAGCCGGAGCATTGGTCAATCCGAAGGGCATGACCAGAAACTCATAATGCCCATAACGTGTCCTGAAGGCTATCTTGTTTACATCAGACTCCTTGATTCTGAGTTGATGATTGTCTGACCTGAGGTCAATCTTTAAAAAGACCCTTGCTCGCTGCAACTGATCAAACAGATCATCAATCCGGGGCAGAGGATACTTGTTCTTAACAGTCACCTTATTGAGCCTCCGGTAATCAATGCACATACGCCATGTCCCATCCTTCTTCCTAACAAATAGAACCGGTGCTCCCTATGGTGACAAAATCAGTCATATATACCCCTTCTCTAATAGTTCCTCCAACTGTTCCTTGAGTTCCTTCAGTTCTGCTGGAGCCATTCTATACGGTGGTATAGAAATGGGCGCAGTTCGGGGAATCAAGTCGATGGCAAACTCGATTTCCCTCACCGGTGGCAAACTAGGTAAGTCCTCTGGGAACACATATGGAAACTCCCTCACTACTAGAAAATCCTCTAACTTCCCTTAATTCCTCTCAGTGTCCACAACGTGTGCTAAGAAGGCTTCACACCCCTTTCTCATCATTTGTTCGGTGAGCAAAGACGAAACAATTCTAGGTGATGGTGTTCTCTTATCTCCTCTGAAAATCACCTTCTCACCATTGCCGAAGTCAATATCTACCTTTTGAGGCTACAATCCAACTTTGCATGATACTTCTCCATGGCATCCATACCCAGTATCACATCTAGACCCTTCAGCTCAAGAGGCAATAAGTCTACTACCAATCTAGCACCATCAATAATTAGTTCACAGTCTATATATTTGACTTATTATCACCTTCCTCCTTAAGGGAGTACTAACAATCAACAGACTATCCAATGGCACCAATTTAACATCCTGCAAAATCATGCTTGCAAAAACATATAAATGCGTGGAGCTAGAATCAATCAACACATATACTATATAATTGAATAAGTGAGCCATACCCGTGACAACTTCCGGTCCAGCTGTAGCTTCCTCCCTGGTCATAGCAACTACCCTGGCCTATGCTTGACCCCTTGGCCTTCCTGGAGGAATAGCCTTCCTTGCAACTCCAGAAATGGCCACTTCATTGACTGGTCTGGTCCACCTTGTTTCTACCCTCTATGGGGCTTATAACTACAATCCCTCTTGCCTTGTTGCTTGGGGACAATCCTTGATCATGTGTCCCTTCTCTTTGCATTGGAAACATGCTCCAAGTAACTTAAGGCACTCTCTTTTGTGAAGTTTCCCAAAATGCTCACATTGGGGGTTTGTGTATCTGCTCCTCACCGCCCTACTATTGCCTCTTGCTGTCGAGGCTTGCATTGACACTACTCTTGCTTGCTTGTTTTTAGTAGGGCCGCTACTTCCCACTTCACTCTATGAAAGATAGCTCCTTGTACTCCTCTCAGGCATTGGAGCACTCATTCCCTTCTTAGCAGACAGTTCTTGAATCTTCCTCTTCCTGCTCACTTTATATTTGATGTTCTCCAGTTTCTCTGCCTGGAGGGCCGCATCTACCAATAGCTGGTAGTCACAGAAATTATGGATTAGCACCTTCTCCTTAATCCCTAAATGAAGACCTCCCTCAAACTTACGACACTTGTCCTCCTCATTAGCAACAATGTTCGTTGTGTACCGGGAGAGTTGAATAAACTTCAGCTCATACTCGCTCATAGTCATATCCCTCGGTGTGAGATTTAGAAATTCTCTAGCCTTCTCTTGGATATAGATCTTGGAGAAGTATTTACTCCTGAAAGCTTCCAAAAATTCCCTTTATGTTAGTACCAGCGGTACGTACTGACTGTAGGGCACTGACTCCCACCAATGGAGCGCATCCCCCTGTAGCAAACTAACTGCATAGTCCAACTTCTCTTCGTCAGAGCACTTCATTTGTTTTAGGACTCTCTCGGTCCTCTTCAACCATGCTTCTGCCTCTTCAAGGTTAGTGGTTCCATTAAAATCAACAGCTCCATACTTGCAGAGCATATGATACTGTCCATTCTTCTCCACTGGAGCTTGCATCGGAACTTAAGAACCTTGACCCATGGTGTAAGTAAAAGCCTAAGAGAAGGCTTGAAAGAATCAGGGATCCATTTGAGGCATCGGAGGAAGCGGTGGAGACACCTCATGCTGCACAATAGGTGTTTTAAAGTCAGGAGCAGAATGTGTTCCCGCATCTTGTGGGACATAGGATTCAGTCGTGCTCCCTTGGCGAGAACCAGATCGAGTCAGAGCTCCTTGAGTTCTTTTTCAAGGTGGCATTTCACTCCTTCAATTGAAAAATCATTGAAAATATTTAGTTCATGCAAAACAATTTCAAATCATGTAAAACAATTCAAAACAATGCAAGTTGTTCCTTTAGAAATAATACATGTTCATTTCATGTCTTAGGCTACCCAATCCATGCCTAGGATATCCCTAAACCTAGTCACTCACCTGGACCTAAACCTGGTCACTCTGATACCATAATATGTTGGACCCCAGTTCCGAAGCCCAACATTCGGAGTCATAAACCTTGAGCTTACATATAACCTTGTAGGGTTAAATTAAAAGAACCCTTATTAATCATCATCCCAAGAGTGGAGTGCCCACACCATACAATCACCAAAATCACCAAAAAGCCAAAGTATGTTCATACCCCAATCATGCTCTCTCAACCGATCCCCTCACTATCTTTTCATCAATCTTTTTCGTACCAAACCCAAAAGCTACGAAACTTCATATAGAGGTAGATACATGTTTTAGGAAGCTATAGCTTCAAGAATCACTTCATTCGGAGGTCGGATGAGGAAGTTATGGCCAAATGAATCCAACACATGTATGTCCTTATTCATTTTGTACATGTCTTGGAGCAATTTCTATAACTTTTGTTACAAATGTTGTATTGAGTTAGTTCTTAGACTATTTGAAAGTAGACTTCTAGATATACAACTATCATGAAGACATAAAGTGAGATTCTTCCATGTAAGAGGTCAAAATTTGCAATTTACTGAGGCTATCCCGTGAATGTCCATTTAACAGACATTGTCGGGGTTGGGAGCCATTTTCACCTGAGAATGTCCCTTAAACTGACCTACAAGTCCGTTTAACGGACAGGGGAGAAGCTGGGGGTCTTTTGATCCATGAAGGCCCATTAAACGGACATACATTACATGGACATGTATGTTCGTTTAACGGACATGGAGATTTTCCAAACCCCTCCAATTCCCTCCAATGCTTCCTACCTCCATTCTAACATCATATTCACTCTTAAATTTCCCAAATCCAACTCTTCTAGTGCAAACCCACTTCATATCAATTCAAACAGCAAGTTTATCTCATAAAACTCTCAATTCTCAATCCATTTGATTCATCAAAACCACAATTAAACATCATTCTCCATAGCTGTCCTACACACACATCCTATACGACATCACAACTTGTAATGAACATAACTTTCCACTCCGATATCTAAAAATTACAAACTTTATGTCGTTGGAAAGCTAGAAGGATCATCTACAACTTTCCTAAAGACAATTTGGTCAAATTCATCATAAATTATCCCAGAATTTCCCTTGAAGTCAGAACACAAATCTTACCCCTTTGAAAAGCTTAAAAATGCAATATAAAGACTTTGGAAAGCCATAAACAACATAATACATACGTATTTCATTAACATCTAAACCAATAAGAGTTTTACAAAACTTTAGCGGGCATTTTGAGCCACTTACATCATAATCCAAAAATACAAACTTTACAATACTAGAATCGCTCAAAATGTGACTAAAATATTGTTTTACAAAAACTAACTTACATTACAAAATAAGCCAATTCCACAGTAATGCCTTTATGCTCAATCACTCCATCTCGTGCTCCTCACCTGAAGATGGGACAGAATGGGAGGGGGTGAGCTTAAAGCTCGTGGGTAATAGTTTTATAAACTGTAATAAGCAAAAACTATTTAAAACTTTCATGATCATAGCAAAACCTCATTGAAATCTATAAAACATTCATTTCTCAAAATTGTTAACTTGTCAAGCAAATTCACAATTCACACAAGTCAAACAATCATCAAACTTGTCAACACATGTAAACACATAAACACATCATAATGGTTTGGGTGAATCCATAAACATGACGAACTACACAATTCTACATAATGGTCATGTGTAGTCGTAAACTTGAGGGAGTCCATATAAGAGCTTCGTGCCACTAGCGGGCAGGTGGGAGTAGCCTTTTCTTGGTCAACGTGCACATGAAATTTCTTGGATGGACTACACCAAACCCACATATAATTCTTGAACTAAAAATAGTTTGCCCAATAGGCACATTTTTGAAAACTTGACTTTCATGAGTATGAATTATTCATATGCACATCTATCATCATTTCACAATTCCACAATTATGAAGCATTTGGCAATCATTCTCATATCAACTCAAAAATTCATTCACCAAATTCACATACAAAAAGCATGTAGCACATTCTCAAGCATTTAAAGAACAATAAAAGCACTTTTGTGAGGTAGTTGGAAAATCAATTAATTCCGTTTATTCGAAGAACATTTATGGCTTATTAAATCAATTATAAAAAAATCACCCACCTTGATTTCCTTACTTGAAAACCTTCCTTAAGAAGCCTCTACTCTTGCTCCTCTTGCCTCTCTTGATTGTTTTCAACATTGACAAAAACTCCAAATCAAAAGTGTTGGGCCTCGATTCGCTTTAAGCAGGTTTTCTTTATTTTGAGGTTTAGATTGATTAATTCTTTTTAGTTAGAATTATTTGGGATTTTAGTGTTTAGTTAATAGAAATAAATTGAAAGGATTTAGTTAAAATTAGAATTTT
>JANIJH010002849.1:0-12954 GCA_024520975.1 Erythroxylum areolatum | reverse complement strand
GAGAGGATAATTTTCTCATACAAATAAAAAATAAACGTCATGTATTACAGTGATTGATTAGTCGTATTCAATTTTCAATTTTCATCAGTAAAAGTTGAGAATGAGGCTCCGAACAAGACGAAAGTGAGGTCCATACAATGAGATATTTCGTACCTTGGAAATACTGGGTTTCGTCCCGCATGTGACTCACCGACCTTATCATCCTCCGTTTGTGCCGGTTTTAATTCTTTTATAAAAAAACGTGTATTACTATTAGCACAACCATGAAAGAATCACCTCAATCCATGATAATCAACAATATGTTTTTTATATAATATGTCGGCATGTTTTTTTATTGCGATTTATTTACTTATTATTATAAAATTAAATCATAGAAAAATATTATTAATTCTTAAGGTCAAGCATTGAATATATGATGTAAAATTATATAAATATCATTAAATTATACCAATATAAAGAATATAATATTAAAGGAAGATCATTTGTTCCTATAAAAGATATTAACGACAACTTGAGTAATTTTTATAAACAAAATATTAAATAAAAAGATTACTTAACAAATTAAAATATATCCGACATATTAAAAAATTACTCAGATTATAAAAATATTATAGTATAATTCAAGCGATTGCGTGATATTGCCCATGTTCCTTTTCACAGATATTTTTGTACTTAAAAACTGTCAAGATAAATCAAACCCTTAGACGTTTATTTGACTATTGTGTATGCCATAAATATGATCCTTCCCACCATTTTTCTTGTATTTATTTGACCCTTCTTTTTTATTGTGTAAATAATGCATGGTTGAAGTTTGCTTTTTGTTCTTCTCTTTTTGATACTAGAATAATTTTGGCCTATCTTATTTTATCATTCTTCCAAAATTTTATAAGCCACTAAACTATTTAAGACACATTTTTTTATAACGAAAAGCATATATCATAAACGTAGGAATTTAGCAAAATAAAAAATTTAAGTGATAAAAACATCTTAATGCCTGATATATCTTAGGTTTATATTTTTATTTGAGTTATCCAATATTTAAGGCACGTTTTTCTCAATATTGGAACCTTCACCTAGTTATGATAGCCCCTCAATAAGGTTTGTTCACTTTACAAAGCCTTGTATGGACTAAGACAAATTCCTCAAGCCTGCTTTGTTTTCAATCTATCTCTTATGATGATGCCTTATTCATTCCCAAAATGGCTTAAGCTATACTCTTTTTCATCTTTATGTGATGACATAATAATTAATAGTGATGATATAGTTTTTCAACTCTTAAATCATTTTCAAATCAACAATTTGAGATGAAGGATTTGGATAATTTAAGTTACTTTTTTTAGTAAGATTTGGGTAATTTGATTATTTTTTTGTGTTTCAAAGATTTATCTGATGAATTTGTCTATCATCTTTCACAAGAAAAACATGCCAAAGATTTTATCTCTCAATTAGGCATTACACAATTGATTTATATATTTGTTAATTCTTTTAAATTGAATTTTAAGATAAATAATAAAAATATTTATAAAATCTTTGATAAATTTTGGATAAAACTCAATTCTTTATAATAATAAACATAAAAATTAAGAGGACTAATTTATTAAACAAAGTTGATGAATGCCGATATAAGTAAATAAATATATGTAAAAAGATGAGGTAGTTTTATAATAAAAATAACAAGCAATGTATTAGTAAATTGTGTTCATGTTGAATATGTTTTGCTTAGTTATACAGAAATCATGGCCAAACTGTAGATATAATACTTGAAGTTGGATCCTTATTTTAAAAAGCTTCATTTACATCCCTTTTAAATTCTTCCTAGAATTATATTCGTCAAGTTTTTAGTTGTTTTATGTGGTTGTTCATTGAGACTTTGAGAAGATTTTTCTCATATATACAAACAAACTATAAACATCATGAACTGGACTGATTGATTTGTCGTATTCAATTTTCACACATTTATGGTTGCAGTAAACGTTGAGAATAAAGTTCTAAACAAAACGAAACTAAGGGGCCATATAAAGAGATATATAGTACACGGACCTTTCATATCATGGAAATATTACGTTTAGTTCTGCATGTGACTCACGGATCATATCATCCTCATCATCCGTCATTTGTATGCTTTTAGTTCTTTTGTAAAAAAACGTGTGTTAACACAACCTTTAGGGAATCATCTCAATCTTCTGTATCGATCCTAGCTGGCCCCAAGGTAATGCACGAAGAAGTATGATAGCTACTCCTTCCATGCTGCACGTGCTCTAATTTCATTCTTTTTCTCAAGTTCCTTTCATTTCTTTCTTTATTTTTTGAGGAAAATTTGATTTGATTTTTATTTTTCTGTTATAATTTTTATTTTTATTTCCTTTTATCATCCCTTTATAGTTTTTTATGTTTAGTTTTCATTTTTTAAAAAGTAAAATTTTATTTTGTTAACACTAAAGTTTATTTTAGTTCTCTCTAAACATATAAAAATTTACTTCCAGTATGTGTTTGCTCTGTCAGCAGTGATGTTGGTTTGTTTCATTTATTGACAATCATTCTTGTACTTGTATTTGCTTAATAAAAAAAGTGAATTTACTTTAATGTTTTATAAATTTCTCGGGACAGTAGCTACTCAAAATCAATCTTATATATGAGTTCTTCAAATTGATAATAGTGAAGAATTTATTATTCAAAATTTGAAGTAAGATTTATACTCACATGACATTATCCATCAAGCAAGTTGTTCTCATGCGCCTTACAAAATGAGGTTTCCAAACGTAAAAATCATCATCCTCTTGAAACTATATGTGTTTCCTTATCTGAAATTCACATGCCTATTAATTATTGGAGTGAAGCCATCTTTACAGCAACTTATGTCTTCAATCAGGCCCTTTTTAGTACATTATAATTGCATACTCTTTTTATTATTCTTCATAAGGTTTTTGAAAAAGTAGAGAAGAAAAGTATGCAATTGTATTGCTTTTTTTTTTATGTGTTTCGATGAAATGCTTTACATTGTATTTGTAAATGTCTTTAGAATCTAAGTTGTTAAGATAACAATAGAAAATAAATTCAAATGATATAAGATTTTGCTAAGCACAAATTATACGTAATCTCATAAAGTAGAGAAATCTGCACATGTTTATCATCTGTAATATGGTAGGATCAAAGAAAGATCTGCTCATGTTTATCAACCCCCTTAAGCTCACAGTGAGTGGTCACAGTGAGCTTGCCACGAAGTCGTTGAAAAGCATATGAGGATAAAGCCTTGGTCATGATATTGGCAATTTGATGACTGGAGGATAGATGCTAAATGGATAGAGCTTTGCTAGTGATCAAATATCTGACAAAGTGAATATCAATCTCAACATGTTTTGTGCAAGTATGAGTGATTGGATTTGCAGCAAGAAATGTGACGCTAAGATTATCACACCAAAGTGTGGGTGTGAGGTGAGAGAAACTAATTTCACCGAGAAGAGACTTAATCTAACAAATTTCAGTAGTAGTAAAAGCTATGCTTCAATATTCAACTTTAATGCTAGATCTGGCAATAATGGGTTGTTTCTTAGTACTCAGGAGATGAGGTTTGGACTAAGAAAGATACAATAATCAGATGTGGATTGACGATCATCAGGACACCTTGCCCAATCAGCATCACAGTAAGCTTGAAAGGAGAGGGAGGTTGGTCGAGTTAAATGGAGACTAGAAGTGGGCGTGGATCGAAGGTATCTAAGTATTCTTTTAATTGTAGTCTAGTTAATGTCTATAGGATAGTGAAGGAATTGACAGACTTTATTAACTGCAAACTGAATGTCAGGACGAGTAAGACAGTGATATTGAAGAGCACCAACAGTGCTTCTATACTCAGAAGGATCAAACAGTGGTGTATCATAGTTTTTAGAGAGAGGAAGAGTGGGGGTGATTGGTATAATGGCAGGTTTGGATTGGGAAAGTCCTGTACGAAGCAGGAGATCGTTGGTGTACTTAGACTGGATGAGTAATAATCCTGTAGGTGTGGTTGTGGCTTCTATGGTAAGGAAGTAATGAAGAGTACTGAGATCTTTGATAGAAAAGGCATTGTTAAGTTCATAAATGAGAGTGGTGATGAAAGAGGGTGAAGAGTTGGTAAGGATTATGTCATCAACATAGACTAGAAGAAATGTTGTATGAGAAGAGGTGGAGTGAACAAACAAGGACGTATCAGATTTGGTAGAAACAAAATTGAGATCAACGAGCTTTTGACTGAGACACTGAAACTAGGCTCGTGGAGCTTGTTTGAGGCCGTAAAGAGCTTTATGAAGATGACAGACATGATAGGGCTTATAAGGGTCAAGAAAGCCAGGAGGTTAGACCATGAAGACCGGTTCGAGGAGATGTTCATTAAGGAATGCATTATGGACATCAAGTTGATATATAGGCCAATTTTGATATAAAGCAATGCTAAGGATGAGGTGGATATTGGTAGGTTTGATGACAGGACCAAAAGGTATCAGTGTAGTCTATACCAGGAGGTTGATGATATCCTTTGGTAACTAGATGAGCTTTATAGCGATCTAAGGTATCATCAGGATTTGTTTTTGTGAGAAAAACCCATTCACATATCAATATTAGCATTAGGAGGTGGGAGGGGACAAAGGTCCAGGTATGATTGCGATATAGAGCAGTGAACTCATCAAGCATGGCTTGGCGCCAATGTGAAAATTTGTTTGCTTGAGTAAAGGAGGTAGGATCGGGGTTATGTGGGTTTTGTGTGGTGGTAGAATATGTGACATAATCTGAAAGAACTTGAGGAATACAAGTATTGTCACATGTGCGAGTGATCTTATGGTGTTGAGGTAATAGGGAAGGAGGTGGTGGAGTTAATGTCATTATGGACGATAAAGAAGGGGTTTAAACTGGCAGTGGTAGGGAGATTGTAGAGGAAGAGGATGTGGAATAGGTCAGTGCAGAGGAAGTGGCATAAGGAAAAATATTTCAAGAAACCAAACATGCCGTGAGATATAAAGTTTAAAGGTAAAAGGATGTCACAAATGTACTTGTTCAAAAAGAGATACAGAGCTGTGTATGTCTTTGTCCTTTGCGTCCTTCTTCACACCATTCTAGAGACTTACATAATTAATACACACAGCCGTGTAAGTAGACAGAATAGGCAAGTATGTCCAGAAAAGGCTTGATTCACTCATTATTGTAACACATCACTACTATAGAGCATATGCTCGAATATCCAGAGGATATTCAAGAACATACCTTATGAAAATGGCATGTTAGAGCAATCACATCAACTTATTATGGCATCATACAAAACATAAGTATTTCTAAAGATCAAAACTCCTCATTTCATTCACAAAATGAAACTTACTTACATTGTCATTACATTTCATAATCCATGTTTATACATAACATAACATTTGGGAGTTTAAAGTTTTATACAAAAAGTTTAACATGAAAGGAGAAGCTAAACAAAAGTATTCTATCTAGACTCTGTAGGTATTAGCTGACTAAACCTTTTAGCCATTTTTGTTTCCAAAATTGATTGTACTAGTAGACTCTTATTATATCACCTTAAAAGCTAGGCCTCCCTTGTACCTGAAAATTAACTTTACAATTTTTATGAGTTTGTGAACTCAATGAGTGAACTATCATCGATGTGCTCACTTAAGTCAGAACACAAATATTTCAAATATTAAACAAATTCACAAGTGTATTTCCCAATTCAGAAGATGTAACACATCATTCAATATTGACTACCAGATCACAATATACATAATATTTCAACAATATATCATGAACTACAAATATTTCATATAATCTTTTCAGAATAATCCAATCATTTATCTCAATCATTCATATCATCAACATGTACACAGATATTACATATCATTATATCAACACAATTCAGTAATTCTTCGCTATCATTCACATGATATATGTAAAGATATATATATAAATACAAATGCACATGTGACTCCACTTTCATTTTTACTTTATTATAACCGAGCGCCTATTTAACTATCCCGTATTCGGTATAGATACTAGGCTCATTAATAACTGAGCTTGTGGCTCTTTATGCACATTTTTGAGCTTTCGGACAATGTCATCGAACTAACATTGTCCGAAATCATAGCAATCATATCAATAACAGTTTATTATCCAAAAGTTAATCAAAAACAATTCAATCATAGTAAGAAAACATCTAGGTTAATTCACAGTACACTCCAAAAAAGCTACTGCCTTAATGATCTGGCAATGTTTGGATGTTGGCAATCAACTTGTGCTTCTTTAGTCATGCAATACATACATATTTTACACATTACTAAATTGATCAATCACATGAATATTCAATCATGCACATGTTTATATGTCATGTTTAACCTATGCTCAATTGACTTTTTCCGGGTAGGTATCCTTATACATAGATCTTGACTATTCAATTTGTGCTTATACACCTTAAGACCATTCAAACATTATATTTTGTTACTACCATTTTGCAATCAGGTTTGTACCTTTAAGTTAGCTTAATTTACTCCAAATTCATCAACCATGCTTCACACTTATCCCTAAACATTTTCATAATCAAAAGCCTCTTATAACATACACACAATTGTTACTTTAAATCTATAATTTCAGCAAGCTAGATTTATACATTCACCAAACTTTTTTCAGTAATATATATTCATACATTTACCTAATTCTCATTCATAATTACCCCATGTTCTTTAATGCTCATTCATATGTACCTTATACACATTACTCATGTCTTTAAGATCATGTTTGCATTAAAAGAACTCATTTATTCCTTAAAAAAATCATAGTTTCCAGATTTCAACTCATCCACATCAAAACAGTCCATTCTTTAGGTTATGACATCAATTAACTACATAAACTTATCAAGCTCTTAACCAATTAATCAAGCAACAATCTAGGCTCAGTCCTAACCTTAATCAAGTTCAAATATACCAATTTAGAGTGAAAATTTTCAGCTGGTTCAACATATACATAAGGTCAAAATTAAAATTCCATAATTTGTCATCAACATCACTAATGTGTGTAACTTTACTACCTTCAATACTTCACGAATTTTACAAGCTTAGAGACATCACTAACATCTGAAATTTTCTAGATTTCATGTCCTTTAAGGATACTTCATTTCAGGTAAATTTAACTTCCATATTGGTTACACTAAGGCTTACAAAATTCTTCTCACTTATGTCATTAATAGTCACTTTTTACAAACACAAACACGCCTACAGCTTTAATTTTCTAGATTCAAAAGCACCTTAATAACACATATCTTTAGCATGAATTCTTCATCAATTATACTTCAAATCTGAACTTAAATCATCCATACAATAGCCCACAAACTACTGTATTCATACAAGCAAAAACATAATAGAAAATTACCCATTCATCCTCCATTTTCCAGCACCTCCTCAACTTCAACATCAGATACAATCTATCATAGTTTAATCATCATAAATTCCTATTATAACATGCCATAAAGAAGAGCACTTTACTTACTTGTCTAGCTTAAATTTTCACCTTAATGATCAAGCTAACTTAGCTCTCCAAGCATGCAAAATCATCTAAGTACAAGATGGAAGTAAAAATGATTTCAGCAAAGGCAAAATGATGATAACAGATTATAGCTATCTTTGAGCAGATTTTTTGCGTGGATCTTGAAATGACTATGAACAAAATTGAAGAAAGATTTAGTAGCTGTGAGGGTTTCAGTCGTTAAAGTAATGGAAAGAAGCAGAATGACCAAAAGAGAAACTCCTCCTGCAGTAGCTTGACTCATCAAGTGCTTGGTATCTCCATATTACAATGGCATATGTCATGTAAGCCACTTATCCCCTCCATAAGCTTCCAAATGTCACCTAGGTACTAATCCATTTGTCGCTCATTCATTGCTACCATTTATCAATTAATTACCTATGCCAAATGTCATTCATTTATCTA
This sequence comes from Erythroxylum areolatum, assembly GCA_024520975.1. Classification (NCBI taxonomy): domain Eukaryota; kingdom Viridiplantae; phylum Streptophyta; class Magnoliopsida; order Malpighiales; family Erythroxylaceae; genus Erythroxylum; species Erythroxylum areolatum. The sequence goes on along the minus strand of JANIJH010002849.1, from coordinate 5,013 downwards.
TGCCAAATGTCACTTAATTTATAGGCTTAGTCATCCTAATTTTTTATGTGTCAACTTGTCTTGCTACCTAGCATTTTTTCTTGTATAAATGTACATTTTAATTCATCAAATTTTCAATTGTAACAATAAATTCCAAGTTTACTAATTATAGTCCACTAAACCAAAATTCAAGACATAAACAATACACAATTCACATTATGATCATTTAAACCCTTTTATACCCTAGAATATGTCAATTGACTACATATACTATCTTTTCAATTGTTTAATAAATCATGATTCATATGTGTATACTAATGATATGCAAGTGAATGAAATGAATTTCATAAATTCTCGATGATATGACTCATATGCAATATTTCTAAGGTTCTACCCTTAGTATGGAAAATGGGCTATTACAATTCTCCCCCCTTAAGAAATTTTGTCCTTGAAATTCTTACTTAATTAATCAAACAAATGGGGGTACTGTTTCATCATACTTTCCTAAGTGTCCCATGTAGCTTCTTCTATCGAATGATTCTTTCAAAGGACTTTAACCAATGAGATCACTTCATTTCTCAATTGTTTAATGTGATAACCAACTATTTTAACCGGTTCCTTAACATAACCCATGTTAGTTGGAACTTCAACCTCCTAAGCCGATAATATATATGTCGGATCTGACCGATATCTCCTAAGTATACTAACATGAAACACATTATGAATCTGAGTCATCTTTGCTAGTAATGCTAACCTATAAGTCAATGGTCCAACTTTCTCAATAATCTCATATTGACCAATGTATATAAGGCTTAACTTACCATTTTTACCAAACCTTAGCACTTCTCGCCAAGGTAATACTCTCAGAAACACTTTATCTCCCACTTGGTACTCCATGTCTCTCCGGTGTTGATCTACATAACTTTTCTACCTATCTTGAGCCACCTTAATTCTACTACATATCAGTTTAACCTTATCAACAGTATCTTGAATCAACTCTGAACCTTCAACAATCCTTTAGACCCTCTTCATCCCAATACAAAGGCAATCGACACTTTCTGTCATATAATGCCTTGCATGGTGCCATACTGATACTACTGTGATAATGGTTATTGTATGCAAATTCAATAAGAGCTACATATTGATCACATGCTCTTTGGAACTCTAAAACACAAACTCTAAGCATATCCTCAACAGTCTTAATAGTTCTCTCATTCTGTCCATCTGCCTGAGGATGAAAGGCTATACTAAAGTTTAACCTTGTACCTAAAGTTGTTTGTAAATTACCTAAAATCTAGAAATAAATCTGGAGTCCCGGTCTGATAAAATAGACACTGGAACTCCATGTAATCTCACTACCTTATTAACATACTTCCAAGCTAACTGATCCAGTGTATACTAATGATATGCATGTGAATGAAATACATTTCATAAATTCTCAATGATATGACTCATGTACAATATTCTAAGGCCCTAACCCTTAGTATAGAAAACAGGCTATTGCATTATTCGTCTTGTCTTCACTTGTTTGTCATCCTCACGAACTACAAAAGAGTCAACAAGCATTGAAAATCTCAAAAATAGGCTTGGACACACACATAACAGTTAGTTTGATTCAAATTTAAGAATTAAGTCAAATCGTCATATAGCTAAGATTTGATTGATTTACATTGATGTTTGTGTCACATGTATTTCATTATTATTTTGACCAAAGAATGAGAGAATGAATTTTTGAAAATTTTAAAACTAATCATATTTTTTTCGAAAATGTTAGACTATATTAAAATTTTATATCTTTTATCCTTCATTTTATAATGAGTAGTAGGAGTTAGCTTTTTCTCTCTCTTTTTGATGCTATAATACTTTTAGCTCTATACTCCCTAGCATCATGCCGTTTGTTGTGCTCATCAAGTAATAAAGTTTATTCCCAAAGTTTAAGATGCACGACGTTCGAGGGGTATTCTTCTTGTGAGTTCGCATGGTCATTCGACGATTCCTTTAGGCTATGTTTGATTGAGGATTTATTAATGGAATGGAATGGAATGTAATATTATTCCATTATTTGGGAGAAGGGTTTGCAATGAAGTGAAATGGAATGAGCTGGAAGAGGAGGGTTTTATATTACATCCCATTCCATCCTAAACAATAAAAATGAAAAACCTCCGAATTGGGAGATTTACGATATAATGTAAAATGACAAATAACTTTACACTATATCACATTATTAACCCTTCATCCAAACAATATTTTACTATATTACATTATGAACCTTTCCATCCCTCCCAAACAATAATTTTTTAATATTACATCCATTCTATTCTATTCTATTATAAACCTTACGACCAACCAAACAGTCTTAAAGCACCTAGAAAGCATATTAATGAACCATGTAACATTTTATGAGAGCCGCCCAACAACCTTGTAAAAAGCTAAAGAAAATTCTTAAAAAATATATAAATTAAAATTATTATTATATATGAGGTTACCTCAGGTCTATATGACCATCTTTTGAAAAGGATAAATCATAATTATTGAATTAAAAAATAAAAAAGAAAACGTAAACGAAATGAAATTTGATAGAAGAATACTGAGTTAAACTACCTAATTGACAAGCAAACATTTTTATTCGTACATTAATAAATTACATCAAATAAACAAACACACACACATATAATAGAAAGCCTATATATATATATGTCTCTAGGCGTACGTACAACGAGACTTTTTAGGTATATATGCCTCTAGGCGTACGTATAATGAGACTTTTTAGGCTTTCGCTACAAATTAGTTACAGAAAATGAACAGCATTAGCCAATCCTGGGGACAAGTTCAACCTTTCCTTCACAATCAACATATAAAATGACCCTATTGAAATCAAGGTTCTTAGTAGCAACGTCTGGTGGAACGACAAGAATTTTGATTCCTGGTATCTCCTCCTTTATCTTCTTTGCAGCTTCATCCGCTGTCAGACCAACTAGTTCAGGCCATGTCCTTTCTACGTCCGGAGGGTTTGGTACTGAAATATTGAAATCCCAGGAGCAATGAAATAGTTATTTTCATCACCGATAGTGAATATCATAGACAAAAATTTTAGTTTCTGGAAGGAAATATTAAGCCAAGTTACCTTAACAGTTCCTAACTCTAGTCTCTAGTAGGAGCACTTTGAAACAATAATTAGAATGAGTAATAAAGAATTTAGACCAAATTTAAGAAATACTTGAAGACCAAATATATTTAACAATTACGATTATTTTGAAATTATTCTTTTATTCATAGAAGACAATTGCTCTTTTATCTCTTATTAAAGCTGTCTTCTAATAATAAAATTTTTTGTATTTGTCATGATATTTTTCTTTATTTGAGATATTTTTCTATTTAAATTATTCTTTTATTTATTTGTCTTTATTCCAAACTCTAGTCAATAGTCAATTGATTACAGTTTGACTAAAAAGCAATAAAGAGAAATTAGTAGAATTTTGTCTTGCATTTCTTCATTATGATAAGCATCAATATGTACAAGTGCGATGAGTAATTGAACTATTAATTTAGTACATATTAGCAACAACACTCTAGAAAGAAGAGATGGTCAACTTGTCATTGTAGAATTTGTTATCATATCACGTCCTCGTAAGTATCATGGCTTAGAAAAGACATTAAATTTGGAACGATAAATAAGAAATTAGTTTAGAATCAAAAACTTGATGAAAGAGTTGGCTAATAGGATTGTACTGTGAACTTGAGATATATAAAGCTTTTTGAATGACACTTGATCACTTACAAAGTGAAAATTAACGGCAACATATTTCACATGTGAACCAGAAACATAATTAGAACATTCGTAAATCGCTCTAACATTTTTATAGAAACTTGTGGGAGTTATTTACAGTGAGATAGTAAGTTCATGCTCTAAGTTGGTCGTTAAGAAAAAATGCTACGCAATAGAGGAAAAACAAAAACAAAAAATACACAAGATTTACGTAATTCAGCCAATAAGACTTACGTCTACGGATAAGGGAAGTGGAATCTTATTCCTTCAAAGAGAACTATTATTAGTGATAAAATCCTGTAACCGAATACATCTTATATATATTTAACCGGTTCAGGTTTCTCTAAAAATTACACAATCTGGGCTAGGTCCATATCTCAGGAGTTAGTCTATGATATTTATTTTAGGACTTAAAAGCCATATATAATACACAAAAGATGCAAGCAACGAAATTAATTACCTGGGCAAGCTGGAGTCTTATCATCAGTTGGTATTTTCGGTTCCTCAATGAATGTGGGCTGCTGCTTCTCCGCGGCCATGCTATAACTATGAATCCACTATGTAGTTATTTTTCAAGCTGTCTAATGCGTGGAGATTCAGTAGCACCAACGTTGGCTTTTATAGAGAGAAGAGCTTGGAACCTCACCTAAATTCATTTATTTTGCACAATTTACGTATTTTTTTAGATATTGGAATGGGAAAAGCGTGTTTGTACATTTAATCAATTAGCAACTTTTGTTTTCTATCACCCACCTAAAGGGACCGCAGCTTTGTCCTTTGTTAGAAACTTATCTTTCTAATTGTTTCGTTACCCCCTTCTTGCTATTTGTACGACAATTAAAATTATACAACAAATTCATATGTCTTTTGATTTATTAAATATATTAAATAAAGTTCCAAACATATTTTATTAAGGAAGCTTTCACAAAATCAAGATCGTTGTGTTTATAGACTTTTAAAATAATAATGAACTAGGAAATTATTATTTTTCACACAAAAATAATTTAAAATTGACTTATATATTCTATAATTCTTTTAAATTAAATTTTAAGAGAAAATATTTTATAGATATTGAATATAAACTCAATTCTTTCTAATAATAAACCTAAGAATTAAGAGGACCAATTAATTAAACAAACCAGACGAATACTGTCATCATAACTAGGTAAAAATATACAAAAAAAATATAGCGTTTATGTTGATTATGTTATTGTTGTTTAGTTACAATAAAATCATGGCCAAACTGTAGATATAATTCTTGAAGTTGG
>JANIJH010002843.1:0-12954 GCA_024520975.1 Erythroxylum areolatum | reverse complement strand
CCACTACTTTAATAGTTCAATGCCCTTAACCTATACCATATTATCTTACCCACATTAACAAGCTAATCTTTTCCAACATAAATAATCTAGCAAGACCCCAAAATAGTCTCATCATGCTAAAATAAAATTTTAAGGGCCAACATTTCTCCCCCTCATAAGAAAATTTCATCCTCAAAATTCTTACCTGAATTATTGAAAAGGTGTGGATAGTTTTGCCTCATGGGCTCCATGGGCTCCCATGTGGCCTCTTCAACAAAGTGATTTCTCCACAAGACTTTGACTAATTGAACCATCTTGTTCCTCAGGACCTTTTCCTTAGTGTCCAAAATCTCTACTAGAATCTCCTCATAACTCAGACTGTCTCTCAACTGAACCTCAATGGTCTGAATAATGTGGGATGGATCCGATCGGTACCTCTTCAATATGGACACATGAAAGACATTATGTATCTGTGACAATTTTGGTGGCAGCGTTAACCTATAGGCTAACGGTCCGATCCTCTCTACAATCTCATATGGACCTACATATCTCAGACTCAACTTGCCCTTCTTGCCAAATCTCATAACTCCTTTCTATGGATACGTCTTAAGAAAGACTTTCTCACCGACTTCATACTCCATCTCCTTTCGGTGTGCATCGGTATAACTCTTCATTCTATCTTGTGCTGCCTTAAGCCATTGTTTAACCCGATTAACCTTATCGACTATCATTTGAAGTAACTTTGGCCCTATTAGTTTCCTTTCTCCGTCTTCGTCCTAACATATTAGAGTTCTACACCTCCTTCCATACAGTGCTTCATAAGGATCTATCTGAATGCTCGAATGGTACGAATTATTATAAGCAAATTCGACCAATAGCAAATGCTCATCCCAAGCTTCTTTGAAATCCATCACGCATGCTCTAAGCATTCCCTCAAGTGTCCGAATGGTCTTTTCAGATTGACCATCCGTCTGGGGATGAAAAGTTTTGCTAAAATTCAACTTGGTTCCTAGAGCTTCCCCAGAATTTCGAAGTAAATCGAGGATCCCTATCAGAGACTATTGAATCCAGAATCCTATATAATCTTACTGTCTCATCTATATACTTCTTAGCTAGCACGTGCAGAGAGACAGTTTGCTTAATTGCTAGGAAATGGGCTACTTTGTCAACCGATCGACAATGACCCATATGGCATCATATTTCCTACTAGTCTTAGGCAAACCCATCAGAATATCCATAGTTACCCTTTGCCACTTCCACTCAGGAATGGACAATGGCCTTAACTTGCTTGAAGGTGCCTGGTGCTCCGCTTTGACTTGTTGACACACTAGACACTTGCTCACATATACTGCTACATCCCTCTTCATGCCTTTCCACTAGAAATGTTCTTTCATATCTCTGTACATCCTGATGCTACCTGGGTGCATGGCATAAGACGCATTATGTGCCTCATCTAGTATTTCATCCCTTACTTTCTTGACATTCGGGATACAAAGTCTATTTCTTACAACCATAAGTCCATCATCCCTCACTACCACTTCAGGTTTCTTACTATTCAAAATTTCTTCTCAAAGCTCACTCAATTCTGCATCCTGTGCTTAGAACTCCTTAACTTTCTCCTGAGTATCGGTCTTACCCTGAAGGTAGCAACAATACATTCAGGTTCCTCCTGTTTCAAATGTATCTTAAGCTTAGCCATCTCCTCTAATAGCGGCAGATAAACTGTTTGAACATGAGCTATAGAGGATTTCCTGCTCAAGGCATCCGCTTCCACATTCGCCTTTCCTAGATGGTATATCAACAGGTCATAATCCTTGAGCAACTCTAACCATCTTCTCTGTCTCAAATTCAATTCCTTTTAGCTCAACAAATACTTAAGACTTTTACGATTAGTGAAAATCCTCGTTTGAGCCCCATACAGATAATGTCTCCAAATCTTCAGGGCAAAAACTATTGCTGCTAACTCCAGATTATGGGTCGGGTAATTCAGTTCATAAGGCTTTAACTGTCGGGAGGCATAAGCTATTACCTTATCTTCTTGCATCAACACGCAACCCAAACCCTTCCTTGAAGCATCACTGTATACTATATAACCCTTATCTCCCACAGGCAAAACCAAAACTGGGGCACTTGTTAATCTGCACTTGAGCTCCTTAAAAATTTTCTAGCATTCCTCACTCTAGATAAATTTCTGATTCTTCCTCAATAACTTAGTCATCGGAGAAGCAATCATAGAGAATCCCTCAACATTTGCAACACTCTCCTAAGGTGTTCCTCATGTTCCCCTTCACTCTTGGAATAGACCAGAATGTCATCGATAAACACTATGACAAACTGATCCAGATACTCCTTGAAGACCCTATTCATAAGATCCATAAATGCAACCCGAGCATTGATCAGTCCGAATGGCATGACTAGGAACTCGTAATGCCCATAACGAGTCCTAAAGATTGTCTTGCTTACATCAGACTCCTTGATTCTGATCTGATGATAGCCTAACCTACGATCAATCTTGAAAAAGACCCTTGCTCCCTGAAGCTGTTCAAACAGATCATCAATCTAAGGCAGAGGATACTTATTCTTAATAGTCACCCTGTTGAGTCTCCGATAATCAATGCACATATGCCATATTCCATCCTTCTTCTTAACAAATAGAACTGGTGCTCCCCAAGGTGACAAACTCGGCCTTATGAACCCCTTCTCTAGCAGTTCTTCCAACTATTCCTTAAACTCCTTTAACTCAACTGGAGCCATTCTATAAGGTGGCATCGAAATGGGTGCGGTTTCGGGAGTCAAGTCGATGGCAAACTCGATTTTCCTCACCGGTAGTAAACTAGGTAATGGAAACACATCTGGAAACTCCCTGATAATTGGAAAATCTTCTAACTTCCCTTCCTTCCTATCAGTGTCCACAGCATGCACTAAGAGGCTTCACACCCCTTTCCTATCATCTTGTCAGCTAACAAAGCAGAAATGATTCTCGGTGATGGTGTTTTCCTGACCCCTCTGAAAATCACCTTCCCACCGTTGCCCAAGTTAAATTCCACCTCTTTGAGGCTACAATCTAACTTTGCATGATACTTCTCCATAACATCCATTCCCAATATGACATCTAACCCCTTTAACTGTAGGGGTAGCAAGTCCATCACCAATTGAGTACCCTCAAAGAAAAGTTTACAATCTTTATACACGTGACTTATAATCACATGCCTCCCTAGAGGAGTGCTAACAATTAAAGGACTTCTCAGTGGCATCAAAATAACATCATGTAATGTTATGCTTGCAGAAACAAATGAATGTGTGGATTCAAAATCAATCAACACATATACAGCAAAATTAAATAATCGAGCCATACCCGTGACAACTTTAGGTGTGGCTGCAACTTCCTCTTTATTCATAGTAAAAACCCTGGCCTGTGCCTGACCCCTTGGCCTCCCTAGAGGAATAGTCTTCTTTGTAGTTCCAAAGCTACCCACCTCTGTGACTGGTCTGGTTCCCACGGTTTCTGCTCTCCTTGGGGCTTGCATCTGGAACCCCTCTTGTCTTGTTACTTGGGGACAGTCTTTGATCAAGTGTCCCTTCTCTCTACATCGAAAACATACTCCAAGTAGCTTAAAGCATTCTCCCTTGTGAAGCTTCCCACAATGTTCACATTGAGGGTTTGTGTATTTGCTCCTCCTCGTCCTTCCAGTGCCTCCTACACTCTAGGCTTATCCTGAGACTGCTCTTGCCTGCTTGTCCTTGATAGGACCACTGTTCCCCACTTCACTCTGAGTTTCATAGCTCCTTGTACTCCTCTCATGCCTTGGAGTGCTCATCCCCTTTTTAGTGGACTGCTCCCTGTTCTTCCTCTTCCTGCTCACTTCATTTCTGATATTTTTCAGCTTCTCAGCTTGGAGTGCAGCATCTACTAATTGTTGGTAGTCAGGAATTTCTCCTTAATCCCAAAATGCAGTTCTCATTCAAATGTGCTGCACTTATCCTCCTCGTTAGCAAAAATGTTAGCTGCGTACCGTGATAGCTGGGTGAACCTCAACTCATATTAACTCACCCTTAGGTCTCTCTGTGGGAGATTTAGAAACTCCCTAGCCTTCTCTTGGATATACACCCTCGAGAGGTACTTCTTCCTGAACACTTCCACAAAATCTCTCCAAGATAAAACCGGAGGCATCACTTGACTTTGGGGCACTGATTCTCACCAATGAAGAGAATCTCCTTGTAGCAAGCTCACTGCATAATCTGACTTCTCTTCATCCGAGCACTTCATTTGAATCAGAACCCTCTCAGCCCTCTTCAACCAGGCTTTAGCCTCTTTAGGATTTGTAGTCCCATAGAAATCTACAGCTCCATACTTGCAGAGATTATCATACTGACCACTCCTCTCCACTGGAGCTTGCATTGGGCCTTGCGACCCTTGGCCCATGGCATACATGAAAGCTTGGGAAAAGGCCTGAAAGAACTATGAGTCCATAGATGGCATAGGAGGAGGAGGTGATGGCACTTCATGTTGTACACTAGGTGCCTCAAGATCAGGAGCAGGGTGTGTCCCAGCATCTTGCGGGACATAAGATTCATCTGTGCTCCCTTGGTAAGAGCTAGATCGAGTCAGAGCTCCTCGAGTTCTTCTTTGAGGCGAAATTTTTCAATCCTTGAATAGAAACCATTTAAAATCTTTAGTTTATACAAAAAAATTTTCAAAATATGTAAAACGGTTCAAATCGTATAAAACAATTTCAAATCATGACAAACAAATTTAAAGCTTTCGTGTCTTAAGCTACCCATTTCATACCTAGGATACTCTAAAACCTAGTCCCAAACTTAGAACTAAACCTAGTCGCTTTGATACCACAACTGTTGGATCCCGCTTGATTCCGAAATCTAACTCCTGCTCTCATGTCACATCTGTTGGACCTCACTTATTTCTAGAATCCAACGCTTGCTTTGATACCATATTCTGTTGGACTCCGTTTTCGAAGCCCACCAACCGGAGTCATAAACCTTATGCTTATTACCCTGGAGGGTTATTGCCATCATTCCATGAGGTTGGTGTGCCCACACCAATCAATCACCCAAAAAACAACTTGAATTCTATGAAGAAATTGAAGCTCTAAGTCTCTAGTTTGTTTTGAAGAAAGAATCATCTTAATTGGAGCTCTACAAATTAAGATATGCTTAAAAAGCTAAGGCATGTACATACTCCAATCATGACCTCCCAACTGACCCCTCAACTTCTCTCCATAAAACGTATTTAAAAACAACTCCAAAAGATACTAATTTTTATAGAGAGATATAAAAAGATGTTAGGAATCCATTTCTTCAAGAATCACTTCATTTGGAGGTCGGATGAAGAAGTTATACCTGAAAGAATCGAACATGTTTATACCATCAATCAATCTGTACCTATCTTGGCGCAATTGCCATAACTCCCACTACACATGTCCGATTAAATTCATTTTTAGATGGTTTGAAAGAAGACTTCTAGATCTACAACTGTCATGAAGACCTAGAAGACAAATTCCACCTTTTGGAGGATCAAAAATGGAACAGAAGATGATGATACAAAATAAGATGATGAACAGTAACTAAGATGGTCAAACTAAGACGAAGCAAAAATCAAACTAAGACAAAGCAAAACTAAAACGGTCAAACTAAGGTGAAGCAAAGTCAAACTAAGACGAAACGAAACTAAGATCAATCTCTATAGCTATCACCTACACACATCCTATGCAACATCACAACTTGTAATGCTCATATCTCTCAACTCCGATATCCAAAATTTACAAACTTTATATAGTTGGAAAGCTGGAAAGATCATATACAACTTTCAAGAAGATAGTTTTGCCTAAATCAGTACACATCAACCTAGAAATATCCCAGAAGTCAGTATACAAATTTTTCCTGTATGTAACCTTGAGAAATATGGGCGAAACCAAAATCATAAAACATTAGTATCAAAAGATTGTAGTTTTAAAAAGCTTTAGTGTGCATTTCAAGCCCCCAATACATGAATGTTTCAAAAAATCCCAAAATACAAAAGATACATGAACAATAAATTGCTCAAAATCTAACTAAAGCTTTGGTTTACTAGATTTGCTTAAATTACAACAACATTTCAAAAGTGGAGTGATGCCTTGATGCTTGACTACTCAATTTCTTGCTCATCACCTGCTTATGGGGAGGAAAGTGGGGGTGAGCTTAAAGCCCGTGGGTAACAATTTTATAGTTCGTAACAAGCAAAGACATTTTTAAAACTTTTTCCATGTAGAAATTCATGGGTATGCACATCAAGAATGCATTACTCCTATCAACTTATCATGAACACATAAACACATTAAATGGTTTGGGTAAGTTCGAAACATGATGCACTACACATTTCTAATGAAATGATCCTGTGTAGTCGTGAAGTCTTGAGGGAGTCCTTGAAAGAGCTCCATGTCACTAGCGGGCAGGCAGGAGAAGCCTATACTTGGGTCAATATGCACGTGACGATTTTTTAGGGACTACCACAAACCCACTTAACATAGAGATTTTAAAATCTTATAAGCTTGGTGCCTAAAAAGACACATTCTCTTGAAAATTTGCTTTTTATATACTTGTGATATCTTAAAAACCATTTCCAAAAGTATGGATTCATAATCATGCATCATTTCAAAGAATCATTTTTATAAAAACTTTCCATAAATTTCCACACAAATCATGCATATGCATGTAGGACAATCTTGCAGCATTTAACAACATTAAGTGCACATGAATGAGGTGGTTGCAAAAATTATTTACTGTTATTTATTGACAGAAAACTTTTATTAACTTATCACTTAACTATAAAAGTGAAACCCACCTTGAAGTCCTTGACTATGGCTTGTTCAAATATGCCTCTCCTCTTGCTCCTCTTGTCCTTCTTGATTTTCTTCAACATAGAAAAAAAAATTCCCAAATCATAAGAATTCAAATATGAAAACCCAAAAGACCCCATGCATGAAATTTATCCTGGAATACTTAAACTCATGCATTTACTAAGCTCTTGAAACCAAAACCCTTCCAAAAATCTAAAGCTTTGCAATGCTCTTACCTCAAATCTTCTCCAAATGAAGAAATGCTTGGTTCAAAAGAAAGCTCTTATCTTTCTCTACCTTTTTCCCTTCTTGCACAATACCAAAATCTCTCTAGAAGGCTTAGAAAAGATGAAACCCTAGCTCAACTCTCTGCTTTCCTCTCAACCACCGAAACCTCTCTTCTTCCCCTCTTTGGTTTTGTTATTTCACTTCCTCCTCTCCTATTTTCGTTTTTCTCCTTCTCAAGGAAGGAAACAACACTTCTTTCTTCCCATTTTACCCTTAACGAATGATAAAAGTCCACCTTGCCCTTCCTTTAATGCCTTAAGGTTTTTAAACTTAAGTGACTTGCCAAATTTGGTCTTATACTCTCCCACTAATTTAATAGTTCAATGCCCTTAACCTATACCATATTATCTTACCCACATTAACAAGCTAATCTTTTCCAACATAAATAATCTAGCAAGACCCCAAAATAGTCTCATTATGCTAAAAAAAAATTTCAGGGGCCAACATTTCTCCCATTATGTAACACCCCACTACCATAGATTACATACCAGAATACCTTGTGGACATTCCAGTACATAACCTATATAATGGCTTGTTAGAGCAAACACTTATCCAACTTAATCATGGCATCAATTATTATACATAAAAATCATCAATTCTAAAACCAAATTGCATTCCTCATTTCATTTCTTAAAAGCCAAATATACATCGTGATTTACAAAACCATCCGAATATATACAATGTCAAAACCCTATATATAGCACACTACTTGAAAGAGGAATTATACAAAAACTACTAACTAATCTTTCAGTCTCAGCTAATTGACCTTTGAGCCATTTCTTGACAAAAGTACACGAATTAATCCTCTCGTAGAGTCTATCTGTCTCTAATGTTCTCTCTCGAACCTGAAATATCAACGTTGCAATTTGATGAGCTTTGCAAACTTAGTGATGTGACTAACCTCGATGGTTCACCCAATTCTTATCACATATCAAATCATATAAGCACATAATTCATAACTTTTCATTTAAAAAATTGCACCACATATCATATATTTCACATATCCCAATCTCATTTAATTACATATCCACATTATAATTCAATCAATCAGTCACATTTAATAAGTGTATATGCAATGTTCATGTGACCCACTTTCAATTATTACGTTGTTGTGACTGAGTGCCTAAACTATCCCGTATTCATTGTAGATATCGGGCTCATTAATACTGTCTCTTACCCGTTGCAGATATAGGGCTCATTGTCATATCGAGCCTTTAGCTCTATACCACATTCCAAAGCTTTACACTTATATTCGGTGGCTACTCATGTCAACTATCTTTATCTGATTATGCATTCGTGTATGAAATGCATCACAATAATATTCAATCATTTATTATTTCAATCATTCCCATTCTTAACCTCATTTCCATTCAAACACATTTACAGTCCCATTCCTATTTACCATATTCAATCAATCATTCACAATTTAAATCACAATTATCATTGGACCTTAGTCCGGCATTTAACAAACATGTTAAGTAAACAGATAGTCAGTCTAAATTCACATTCAAGGAACACTTCAATATCACATTCATCAATCAATACCTCGGACCTTCATGTCTGGAATCAGTACAATCAAATTCACATTTAAATCACAAACACTCCCAATACAATCCCAAATATCAAGCTCCTCAAACAATCAATTGTTCAGAATCATCAATGTCACAATTATATCAATATCTAATAATATAGAAAATTCAAGTTTAATCAAAATATTATGAATAGAACACATTTCTAAATCAAGGTCACATATCGAGGTTACTCACAAATCGCTATAGAAAGCTATTTTCTTGAAGTTCCGACAATGTCTGGATGACGTGCTCAATGTGCTCCTCTATAACATATAATACATGCACGTATCAAATTTTGCACAACTATGAATTCATTTATGCACATTCATGTATACTGAATATGTACAATGCATGATCATGACAATTCCTCCTTAAAATTATTCTTGTCACAAAACTATTTCATATATCAATACTCAATTGATCAATTCAGATTTGTCTAAAAATGTACTTTCGGGTCCACTTTGCATGATTATTCTCATCAGGAAATTGAAGTAATTTGATAACACTATCTTCAATAAAATTTTTCTCCCATGTCTTAAGTTTCCAATTATGCTCAAAATACTACAGACTGAGTACATTTGAAATTTTAGCTAGGGCATGATCACGCATTCAAATTGTACAACTTATATCTCTCAATTAAAATATCCAAAAATTACAAACTTTATACCAATTGAAAGCTAAGAGAATAAGCTACAACTTTTGTAAAGACAACCTTGTCTAATTCAACCTACATCAATACATTTCATTCGATAACAACAGGATATGATTTCTGTCACGAGTCGGGCTACAACCTAAGCCAAAACTCAATTTCAAACTAAATTTTAAGACCTTTAACGATAGAATTAAAATCAATTTCTTCTTAGAAATTGTAGCAAAATGTTTCTAGTTCAATTTAAATCAAGAATCATCTCATTTAGAAATATACAGATCAAAATATATCCAAAACACCGAAGCATGTTTAGTAAAAATATTCCAGTTATCAAATTCCAGCACAATCAATCACTAACATCATATGGCATTCATCCTAATTCATCATCATCAATTCTCTATTATAATATTCCATAAACGCTAATCTTTTACTTACCTATTTAGTTCCAATCCCAGCTCAAAAATCACTCTAAATCAGTACTCCAACATGCAGAATCATCACACATTCAAGATGGAATTAAATGACTTTCAGCTATGATGAAACAAAAACAATCAGCTAGTTCTTTAGGTATTTATGAAGGGTAAAAGCATGTATTTAGTGTGGTAATTTAGCATAGCTTCAAGAAAAACACAAGAAGGGGAGATAGAAGCAAGTTTCAGTGATGAGAGATGAGAAGAGAAGAAGAATGAGCTAGGTTGAAACAACACTACAGAAACGTTACACCTAAGGTGCTAGATGCCACCATATTATTTCAACATATGTCCTTAAGCATGTAAGCCACTTATCCCTTACATAAGCTACCAAAAGTCACCTAATTACTAGTCCATTTGTCACTCAATTATTGCTACCATTTATCAATTAATTACTCATGCCAAATGTCACTCATTTATCTATTTCATTTGTCACTAATTCATTAGTCCACGTGTCACACTATAATTGGTCCATATTTTAACAATTTTCCTAGTTCAAAAATACTCCAAATTTCTAAAATATCCAAAATATCACCAAAATTGCTAAATCAATTTTAATACTCACCAATTTAATTTCCAAGAAAATAAAATCCATGATTCACATTGATAGATCAATTTTACCCGAAAATGTCAATGAATACATGTATAATCATTTTAATGTGCAAAATCAATATTCTCATATATGTGTATGTCACATTATGCATAAGCATGGATTATGCTTCCTGATTTCTCATTAAACTCTTATAAACACTATTTTAACCTTACCATAAGTAATAGGATGTTACACATTGTCTTCTTTTAGAACAAACTCTTTCTCTAAAAAGACAACATGCTTTGAGACAAACACCTTTGGCTCTAAAGCATTGTAGAACTGATATCAAATTGTTTCCTTAGGATATCCCACAAACAGACATTTATCATATTTCGCTTCAAGCTTATCTGATTGAATCCGCTTTACATAAGCGAAATAACCCCAAACTTTCATATGAGAAAGATGGGGCCTTTTGTTAGTCCATATTTCATATGGAGTAACTTCAACTACTTTTAAAGGGACTCTGTTTATCACATAAACAACAGTCTCGAGTGCATAATCTCAAAAGGATTTTGGTAGATTTGCTAAGCCCATCATTAACCTCACCATGTCCAATAAGGTTTAATTTCTCCTTTCAACCATACCATTATGTTGTGGTGTGCAAGGTGGAGTCCATTGGGATACAATCCTGTTATCCCCAAGATAACTTAGAAACTCCTCTTCAAGTATTCACCTCCTTGATCTGATCGAAGTTTCTTGACACTTTTACCGAGTTGTTTCTCTACTTCATGTCTAAACTGTTTGAACATTTCAAATGCTTCATACTTGTATCTCATTAGATACATATACCCATATCATGAATAATCATCAATAAAGGTAACGAAGTGCGTAAAACCACTTTTAGCATAAATGGACATTGGAGCACATAAATCAAAATGTATTAGTTCTAATAACCCATTCGTTCGTTCACCCTTTCCTTTAAAAGGTAATCTTGTAATCTTGCCTAACAAGCAAGATTCACATATGTCATATGGTTCATAATCAAATAACCCTAAGTTACCACTCTTGTGTAGCTTAGCCATTCGTCTCTCACTTATATGGCTAAGTCGGCAATGCGATAAGTAAGACGATTTTAAGTTATCTCATTTTTATCTTTTATTGACATTAATATTTAAAATTGGATTGCACATATCTAATATGTAAATACCATTACACAATGTAACAGTATCATACAACATTTTATTCAACTTAATTAAACAACCATTGCTTGAAAAAGTTAAATGCAATCCCATTTTATTAAGACATGAAACAGATACATTGTTCTTTGTCACAATGGGTACATAATAGCAATTATCCAAAACTAACTCTAGCCCACTAGGAAGATACAAAATATATGTTCCTACAGCTAATGCAACAACTTTTGCTCCATTTCCCACTCATAGGTCCATGTCTCCTTTCTTGAGTGGTTTACTATCTCTAAGACCCTGCATATCAACACATATGTGTGTGCCACATCCAGTATTTAACACCCAAATGTTATGATCAAAAATAATATTAACCTCAATGACAAATAACATACCTGAAGTAGACAGTGGGGCATCTATTGCCTTTTTATGTTTCAGTGACTCCAGATAAGCTTTGCAGTTCCTCTTCTAATGTCCTTCCTTGTTGCAATGGAAGCAAATCCCCTTTGATGTAGTCTTCTTTTCCTTTTTCTTAGCTACACCTCCCACTAGCTTCTTGGACTTCTTCTTCTTCTTTTGGTTCTTCTTACGAGAACCAAATTCAAAGTCCACCAGCATCATAGCTTTACTGTCTTTCTTGACAGTTTGCTTAGCTATTTTGAGCAGAATAATCAGCTCAAGTATCTATGTGGATATTTGGTTCATCCGATAGTTAAGCACAAACTGTTAATAACTATCATTCAAACCAATAAGAATTAAGTATATACTTAATTCATGATCCATTACGAAACCCAAACTGGCTAACTTTTCAATGTATCCATACTTCTTCAGCATATACTAGACTGGAGATGATCCCTCAGGCATCTTAGAGCAAAAAAGCAACCTCAAGATCTCGAACTTTTCAGACCAAGCTTGCTCATCAAACAATTTTCTTAGATGGTAGACTATGGTATGAGCATCCATAGCCTCATGCTGCTTTTGCAGCTCTGGTGACATAGAGGCCAGGATAATACAACTAGCTAGCTCAGTATCATCCAGTAGCTTCTTATAAGCTTTTTGATCCTCATCAGATGCATCGGCAACAGAGAGATCAGGAAGTGGTTCATTTAAGACATATCTTAGTTTTTCATATTTAAGAAAAATTCTCAAATTCTGTAGCCAGTCTAAGAAATTAGGTCCTGTGAGTTTGTTGGAGTCTAATAGAGAGCATAGGTTCACACTAGATGAAGACATTGTGGTGATTCAATAACCTAGAAGAATGAGAGAGAACATTAGAATGTACATAAATGCATATCGATAATGTAACATCCCACCCCCTACTAGAAGGGTAAAATAGTAAATTTGGCATAGGATGAGATGGATCGGAATGATTTAGGACTGGTCATGCATACTAGTATTGATACACAGTGAATTTTGTGCACATGAAATTACTGTACATGCATACATGA
>JANIJH010002833.1:0-12955 GCA_024520975.1 Erythroxylum areolatum | reverse complement strand
AATCTATGTCCGTCATACTATCCTTTAAAAAATTTTAACATAATCATAACGTGTAGTTAATTATTTACAAAAAAAAAACCTTTAGTGGAAACAATTTGGTGCATAGGATTGTTCTAATCTGTATCCTGCAAATTATCCCTTTAAAGATTCTAATATCAACATAATTGACTATACAAGTGTACAGTTAATAATATACAACAAATTATTTAATAAACACAGTATGATAAACAAGTATGTATCAATCTGTTTCCTTCACAATTTGCCTTTAATTAAGTGAATGCATTACTTATCTTTGATGAATGATGGTATTTTTTCTTATAAATATATATGATATGGGATATATACAATCCTTGCATAGTGTTTATTAATGCTTAGTATTGCTTGTACTCTGTCATCGTACTCTCATATTCATGTGAAGGTGTTACTTATTTTTTTTTATGTGTGATGGTATTTTGATACATAACGATAGTAATAATTGTATTGAGTCCTAATATAGTTTATATTGAGGCCCAATATTCTTTGTGCTTAGTTATGTTATTCCCATTGTAAAATGTAGGCGTTACTTATTTTTAATGAGTAAACATATCTTTTATACGTATGTGTAATATAAAACTTATTGAGTCCTAGTATAGTTTGAATTATGGCATAGTATTCTTTATACTCAATCATGACATTCCCATCTTAAATGTAGATGTTACTTATTTTTAATGACTTATGGTATTTTTTGTATATAGGGCTAGTATTATATGTATTAAATTATGGTCATGTGTTATCATTTTACCTTATTTTTAGCATTAAAAATCTTCCATAATCTTTTCTTAATATATATGTTTAAAACTTAGAATTTTGTTTATTTTTGTAGGATAAGGGTTGAAGATGCTACTTGTATGAAAAATAATTAGGCCTTAATCCAAATTCAAAATTTTAAATAAAGGAGGAATCTCGATAATAATCAAGGGCTAATCAAGGAGAGTTAGGTTAAAGAAATTATTTTGCAAATTGGGATCAAATTATAGGAATCAAAGTGAAATATGGAAAAATGGTTTGGCATGATCATAGGCATGGGCATGCTCAGTGAAAATTGTAATTTCCAAACATCAAAATGGCAAGAGAAGAATGTGTTAAAAGTAGTTTAAAACCTTATCTTGGCTAGATCTAGGTGCAAATAAATAAATTCATGATCTAAGGAATCCAAAGAATCATATTACAAGATTTCCACATTTATTTCAATGGCTATAAATAGGGCTAAGATGTGATGGAGCAAGGAATTCCATATCTAGATACATTTTTAAGCTTCTTAAAGTCCACTAGTTTTCTCCTTTCTTTAGTTGATATTAAAGTAGTTTTGATTTAATTTCTAGTTTTTGAAATGGCCATTGATGGCTAAGTCTTTTATTCATGGTTAAAGAAGTGGAAGCCCTTTTTCGAACTTTAAATATTGGGTGGCAATTGAGTAATATAGTGAAATATTTCGTTTATTCATGTATTGAATTGCATTTTTATTCTTCTATTTTATGATTATTTTCAATTGATTTCTAATGTGCCCGATTATTTTTTGGCTAAAATAAACATTTGTTAGATTAAGGTTTGAATACATCAAATTTCAATTCTTTTAATCATTTATAACAACTAGGGGTTTTAATTTGTTGTGTCAGAAATTATTACTTTTAGGAAAAGCATTCAACTAGATTAAATGCAACAATGGATGTTGTGTTATCTTGCTTCGATAGTCTATTTTTTCTTAAAGTTATTATTTAATTAAATTTTGGATCGTATCTAAGGTTGGTAAGCAATAAGTGTTAATTGAATTATGTGTTTTCAATTAACTAACCCTAAGTAAGACAAACATTTAGTATCACATCGAATATATGATTGATGAAATAATTATTTTTGTGCCAATGATCAATTATGGTTCTAAGCGTAGAAGAAACCATAAACTAAAGTTTTTTTATTGAAAATTCTTATTTAATTACATAATTTATTTTCTTTATTGCAAAATTGATCAAGCCCCTTCTATTGATTATTTTCTTTTGTAATGATTGATAAATCGGAATTCCTTGTGGGCTTAACTCCTACTTCTCTCTATTACATTTCCTTAATTACAAGAATTTAGGAATTAATTTGGGGTATAGAAAACAATTCCACATAATTTTAGCATTGTTACCTTGGAATTCTAAGTTTATATGTTCATTATGAGATCTTTGAATGAAGCTAATTTACAATATAATCTAGAGATTGATAAAACTGCTAAAAAGATTTAAAAAAAATAAAGATTCAGGAATAGTGTTACATTACAATTGAGGAAAATATAAAATTCATGGTGAACAACCAAATTTTATAAGAATTAGTCAAACCAGAATTGAATCAACATCCTCATTGCAAAACTTTTTCATATTTTGATACAAATGCACCTTTTGAATTAAAATATAAGTTAATTTATTTGTTACCAAATTTTCATGGTACTGCATATGAGGATCCATATAAGCATCTTCAGGAATTCCATGTTGTGTGTATGAGAATTGAAGCCCAATAACATTACTAAAGATCAAATCAAATTAAAGGCTTTCCTATTCTTTCTGAAAGATAATGCCCAAGATTAGTTATATTACCTGCCATCTGCTAGCATTATTGCTTAAACAAAATGTAGGAATAATTTTTGGAAATATTCTTTCTAGCTTCAAAAACTGCCAGTATTAGAAAGGAAAATTTATGGCATTCAACAATAAAATAGTGAATCACTATATGAGTATTGGGAGTGTTTAAAAAAAGTTACATACCAGTTGTTTGCACCACAAATTAGCGAACAACTCCTAATTCAGTATTTTTATGAAGGACTACTAACAACTAATAAAAGTATTATTGACAAAACTAATGGAAGAGCACTTATTAACAAAATACTATAAGCAATTCAAACAATGATCACTAATATGGAATCCAACTCCTAACATTCAACACTAGGATGACTATTCAACTTGATGAGTTAGTGAGATAAATGTTTCTTTTCTAAACAACTTTATGGATAATCTTATTGAAATTGTCTGATAATCAGCGATAGGAAAAATGGAGGTAGTAAGGCACCTAACATATATATTTCGTACGTTACATAAAGACTTAGCAAAATAAGTGAATAAAGTAGGAAGTTTTCAAAAGCAAACTCAACATTAACACAATCTACACTCAAATACGTACAATCCTGACCAAAGAGATCATCCAAATTTTAATATAATTGAATCAACTTATAGCCAATTTTTTACTAATATCAGCAGTTACATTCTCCAAGATAGCCACAAGAAGTCCAAACATCTT
The DNA here is from genome assembly GCA_024520975.1 of Erythroxylum areolatum. Lineage (NCBI taxonomy): Eukaryota > Viridiplantae > Streptophyta > Magnoliopsida > Malpighiales > Erythroxylaceae > Erythroxylum > Erythroxylum areolatum. Next base: position 9,649 of record JANIJH010002833.1, on the reverse strand, counting down.
ATTCGGGTATTTCTCTTAAGTAATAAAGCATTAGCTACTAATACTGTTAAATTACAATTTTAAGAAATCTATTATTCAAAATATGGAAAATTAAGTGGGTTAGTTAGCTATGAAGGTCAACAGTTTAGAATTATAAGGTTTGAATAAACTACTACCACAAACCATAGTGAATCCTAAGGAAAGTTTCAATTCCATTAGATTGAAAAGTGGAAACTAAGTGGAGCAGCTCGTGAATGCCCCACTATACTATAACAAAGGAAAGAGTGTCAATGTCTAAGGATGAGTTTCATACTCCTCATTTAGTTATACTTCCTCCTTTATTGGAATCACTGATGGATAACCAAAGATAGGAGTGTGATTGATACATAAACCCTTAGAAAATAAGGTTTTTGAAACCCCCTAATATGATTGAATCAAAATCCTAATCTTTCTATTCTATGAACATGCTAGATCAAACCCCAAATCATAAGTTTGAGACCTATTTACTGCAAGTACTTACTTATTGATACAAATCAATTTCTTGAAGTAAGATGAAGACATTCACGCCTCACTTGAAGAATTCAATTCTAAAATTTTATTCATCATCTAATGTAGGTTACAAGGATATAATAAGGTATAGATACCCTTGACCAAGTCCTAACCCTAATAGGAATAGGTTTGTAAGCCCATTTAGTAAAAACTATGTTAATCCTAACAAATCTAGGAGTATCTAGCCTATTGAACATAATCTGATCCAAGTCCCTTTAGGAATGGGCTAAACACATTAAAACAAATAAGTCTCAAAATAACCTAAATAAACAAAGCAGATGCTACTAACTAAAAGAATAGCCCATAAACAATTCCTTGGGTCTAAAATAAGAGATAATAAATAATAAGCCAAAAATGTGCCCCAAACAAGACTTGAGCTTGTTTCCCAAAATGGATAAGTACTAGCCTTTTCCAATGCCTCCTCTAACAAAGTTACAAGCTTGGACATGCCTTAGTGTTCCTCCATGGATGTTTCGGCCTCCTCATGTACTTGCATTGTGATCTGGGCTTGTTTAAGCCTTGATGCATGTTGTTGTAATTGGACCATTTGGCATATGTAGCTTGTTAGATTGATGTGTAAGGTGTGTAACTCTACTGCGAAGGCTGATTGTATCATCCCCTCCCTCCTCAAAAGGATTCGTGCTTGAACTAGACCCTACATTATTAAAAGGAGAGAGATCAGCAACATTAAAAGTAGCAGACACTTGATACTCACCTGGAAAATCAGTCCTGTAGGCATTATCATTAATTCTTTCAAGCACTTGGAATGGCTCATCACCTTTAGTATCCAACTTGGATTTCCTTTCCTTAGGAAACCTCTCTTTCCTGAAATGCACCCAAACCCAATCTCCAGGCTCAAACCTTAATAATTTGCACCCTTGATTAGCCCTGTGCGCATTTGCTTTATTCCACTTCTCTATTTGCTACCTTGCTTTCTTATGAATGCTCTTCACCAATTCGACCTTTTGTTGTCCATCCCTGCTAGATAACTTATGTAATGGCAAAGGACACAAATCCATAGGCATCAAAGGGTTAAAACCATAAACTATCTCAAATGGTGAATAACCAGTAGTATAATGAATGCTCCTATTATATGCAAATTCAACTAATGGCAAATATTGTTCCTAAGTTTTAAGATTTTTTTTCTTTAACAGTACGCAAAAGAGATCCTAAAGTTCTATTGACCACTTCAGTTTGGCCATCTGTTTGAGGATGACAAGTAGTAGAAAACAAAAGCTTAGTTCCTAATTTTCCCCAAAGAACACGTCAAAAGTAATTCAAGAACTTTACATCACGGTCTAAAACAATGGTTTTAGAAACACCATGCAAATGCACAACATCCCTAAAGAACAAATCAGCAATATAAGTGGCATCATTAGTTTTATGACATGCAATAAAGTCAGCCATTTTACTAAACCTATCAACAACCACAAATATGCTATCCCTACCTTTTTTTGTCCTAGGCAGCCCCAATACAATGCCCATAGATATGTCAGTCCAAGGATGTTTAGGCACAGGCAAAGGAGTATACAACCCATATGGATGGGTCTTTAATTTCGCTTGTCTACATGCAACACAACTAGAACAGATTTTTTCAACATCTTTTCTCATGTTAGGCAAATAAAAATATTCACAAAGTATGTCATATGTCTTTTCCACCCCAAAGTGACCCATCAATCCTCCACAATGTGATTCACACACAAGTATTTAATGCATAGAGCAAATAGGCACACAAAGCTTATTCTCCCTAAACAAGTACCCATCATGCCTATAGAACTTTTGAATTGCAGGATGCTCACTTGCGCCATAAACATTCCCAAAATCAAAATCTGAAGCATACAAATCTCTAATAAACTCAAATCCAAGAATTTTAGAACTCAAAGTATTGATTAGAGTGTACCTTCTTGATAGTGCATCAGCTACTACATTTTCCTTACCTTGCTTGTACTTGATCATCTATGGAAAAGTTTCAATGAACTCTTGCCATTTCACATGTCTGTTGTTCAACTTACCTTGGCCCTTCAAATGCTTGAGTGATTTATGGTTAGAATGAAATAGAAACTCCTTTGGCTATAGATAGTGTTGCCAAGTTTCCAATGCTCTCACCAAGGCATATAGTACCTTATCATAAGTGGAATAATTCAGTTGTGGCCCATGACACTTTTTACTAAAGTATGCAATGGGACACCTACCCTGTATCAAAATAGCACCAATACCTAACTCGGAGGCATCACATTCGATCTCAAAAGCTTAATTGAAGTTAGGCAAACTTAAAATAGGTGAAAAACAAAATTTATCTTTCAAAGCATTAACGTAAGTTCTTGTGCCTTACTCCATTTAAAACTAACATCTTTTTTTAATGATTTTAGTTAATGACGCAACAATGGTACTAAAATCTTTTACAAATTTCCTATAAAAGGTAGCCAAACCATGAAAACTACGCACATCACCAATAGCACTTTAAAGGTTGTCCCCTTATCTTTGGACTAGTCCTTGTAGTCGTTATACTTGTCCTTGACCTTTTCTTCCTTCTTAGGCCACTTGGAACTCTAAGAACTTGAAGAACTAGAATTATAAGCCTTGTTAGAACTTTTACTCTTCAATTTCTTTTCAATTTTCATGGCCATATTGTCCATTTCATTAAGCTCCACATAGTGATGCAAATCTACAATATCGACTATCTCCTTATTCAAACTAGCAAGGAACCGAGCCATGGTGGCTTCCCTTTCTTCTTCAATATCAACCCTTATCATAGCCATTTCCATCTCTTTGTGGTAGTCCTCAATGCTCTTAGTACCTTGTCTCAAAGTCTGGAGTTTTTGGTGTAACTCCCTGAAGGAACTAGGCATCAAACGTCTCTTCATAATGGACTTCATCTCCTCCCATGTTTTAACAGGTCCATCTCTAGCCCTTCTCTTATTCAGAAGTAGTTGATTCCACCAAACAGCTGTATAGTCAGAGAATTCAACTGTTGGCAACTTCACCTTCTTTTCTTCTGAGTAGTTGTAGCAAGAAAATATCATCTCTACTTTCTTTTCCTACTCCAAGTAGGCTTCTGCGTCATTCCTCCTTTGGAAAGATGGAATCTTCATTTTGATGCTTCCTATGTTTCTATCAACTCTCTCAACTTCTTTCTCATCTCTCCCCCTATATCCTCCTCTATTTTGACCTCTATCTCCTCTTCCTCCTCTTTTATAGTTTTGAACTTCATGCCACCCCCTCTCATCATCTTCTTCATAACCAACAACTTCTTCTTCATAGTTTTGGAGATTTCGAGCTATAATTGAAGCTTTTTCTCTTGGTGCAATATTAATTGAAAACTCTTGTAAAGCTCTAATCAATCTATCTTGTCTTTCAAACTTGTCAATGAAATCTCTAAACATGTCCTCTATCCTTAGAAACTGATTTTGCATAGCTGCTAGAGTAAAGAAAGTTTTATTTTGTTGTTCATTTTCACTTCCTTTTCCTTCCTTAGACTTCCCATCACCATTACCATTCTTATCATTTGTCTTAGACATCATGTAAACCTACAAGAAAATGTTAGAAAGGACCTCACAATCACTCCCTCATGTGTTTCCCTCAAAATCAAATTGTGAACTTGTGTTTTCATATAATATTAATGGCTTTTCACTATATAAGCTCACCCTCTTGCCTTTTACCTCTCAACTGATGTCTTTAAAGTTACTTTTCAGAAACCAATTCAACAAAACTAAGCAAACAGCAAGCAACACAAATTAATTGGAAAGAATGAGTAAATCCTAATAAGAAATGAAATAAGAACAATTCTAGAAGCAAAATAATGCACGGACAGAAACAAAATATTATGCTAATACACATATGGAAAAGATGTGTGTGCAATGATTTTTGTTTATAATCGAACAATATGAATGAAAAATTGTCCAATTCAATGTAATGGAAGCAAAGAAAGGTACAAACAAGAAAGTAAACTAAGAATCAAAGAAAGACACTCAATATATTGTAAAACTCAACAAAAACCTGAGAGCTTAAAGAACAAATTTCAAATCTGCCCAAGGTTTTAAGAAAAGGAAACTCAATGTACTTTTCAATGATTTTTTTTGCCACTGTTCAGTTTTTTCGCTACTGTTCACCCTTTGTGGTACTGTTCACGTTTTTTCTCTAGTACTGTTCACATTTTTTAGTAATGTTGGGTACTGTTCACATTTTGGTACTATTCACTTTTTAGTACTGTTCATGTTTTTTTGGTACTGTTCACGGGTTTTTTTCCTAAAGAAACAAATAAGAAAAAACACAATAAAGATAGTATGAGTTCAATAGAATTAAGCCAAAGCTCTGATACCAAGATGATACAGAAACTCCAAGAAAATAAGGTTCTTGAAATCCCCCAATCTTATTGAATCAAAACCCTAATCTTTCTATTCTAAGAACATGCTAGATGAAACAACAAATCATAAGTTTGAGACCCAATCCCAAAGAAATCAGAATCAATTTATATTGCAAGTACGTACTCATTGAAGCAAATTAATTTCTTGAAGCAACCATGAAGAAATTCACGCCTCACTTGAGGAATTCAATTCTGAAATTTTAATTCATCATCCAATCTATGTTACAAGGATATAATAAGGTATAAATACCCTTGACCAAGTCCTAACCCTAATATTAATAAAAACTAGGCTAATCCTAACAAATCCAGGAGTATCTCATTGAATAAAACCTGATCCAAGTCTTTTGAGGAATGAGCTAAACACATTAAAACAAATAAGTCTCAAAATAGCCCAAACAAACAAAACATATGCTACTAACTAAAAGAACAACCCATAAACAAGTTCGTGGGCCTAAAATAAGAGATAATAAATAATAAGTCAAAAATGTGCCCCAAACAAGACTTGAGCTTGTTTCCCAAAATAGCTATGTACTAGCCTCTTCCAATGCCTCCTTTAATAAAGCCACAAGCTTGGGCGTTCCTTGGTGTTCCTCCATGGATGTAATTAACCATGTTCCTAGATATGCTAAATTCTTAAAGGAACTTTGTATAATGAAAATAATACAAAAGAGAAAAAGACTTGAGAATGCAAGGTTGGGCAGAAATGTATTTGCAGTTATTCAAAAAACCCTCCTGGAAAAGTGTAAAGACTTAAGTATGTTTTCTATACCATGCATTATTAGAGGTTCTAAGGTGGAAAAATCAATGCTAGATTTAGGTGCAACTATAAATGTCATACCCTATTCCATTTACTTTCCTCTTAATTTCGAATCATTGAAAAAAAGGGAGTAGTGATTTAATTAATGTTGGATCGAAAAACAATAGCATACTAGATTTGGCTAAACGGTAGATTTCAAAAACTTTTTTCGAAATCAAAATGCAGCAAAATCATAAAAAATAAATCAACATGTTTTCATCCATACATGATAGAGTATAAAGAAAATAACTAACATAAGAATAAGATGAAAATTACACCGACTCCTTGTTACAGCTTTGAATCTTTGCTTTTGTATCCTCTCCTTGTTATTGTATCCTCCACCAATCCGATCTACCACTTGTTCTCCTTGGAAAACTTGATTAATAAGATCCTTTGGTGAGAAAGGAGAAGAAATATTGAAGAGGTTTTTCTTTTATGAAGAACCAGTTGAAAGAACCAAAATGAGACAATCTCATTACAAGTTTCGGCTAGCTCATGAAAGAGAGGAGAGAGTGAGTCAAAAAATGCAACACCTTCTTCTCTTCTTTCTAAAAATGAAGAAGAAGCCAATAAATGAGACATTCTCATTTGTTTAATATGGCTAGATGAAAAGACAAAAAGAAGTAAAATGTAACCTACCAATTTTGGTTAAAGATGAAAGAAGCGAGTGATGTGCATCCAATACATCACTTCATTCTTTAATCAAAAATAAAGAAGCCAATAAATGAGACATTCTCATTTGTTTAAGATGGCTACTTGAAAAGACCAAAATCCTAAATGAGACCCTCTCATTTTTGGTTATGAGATGAAAGAAGGGAGAGAGTACATCAAATGCACCTCTTTTTTCTTTAATCAAATGAATGCAAAAAGGTTTATATGTTTTTTCTACGTGCCATCATTAAAAGACAACCATTAAACCATTTAATGACAAGATCATTACTCCATTTAGTGATGACACCATTAAACCATTTAATGATGATGAAGCATCATAAAAACCCACCTTAAATAGTTGTTCATTTAGTCCATTTAACCAAAAATTACCCTCCTTTTATCTTTAATAATTTTTTTCAATTTAATTAATCTAATTAATCAAATCAAACCAAAATCCAACCCAATATTAAATGTTCACTTGGGCTTCTAATTAACAATTAATTAGTGTAAGCCCAACATTTAATCATAGGCTTTAAAACCCAATTTAATTAATTCTTAATTAAATTGTTCTGGTTTTTGTATTTCGAGTCTAATTCGATCACTTCTTTCTTTTTTGCCTCATTTTCTTCTCGGTAAAATTTATTTATGTTTCTTACTTTTCTTGATAACCTTCCTAGAAGCCAAGTGGGGAATCTAACAATTCAAGCTCCAATAAGCTCGAAATTAATTTAATCCCATTAGAATTAATCCAAGTTTATTAACCAAATGTCATTCTACTAAAGAAATTAACTGAACTATTGAATTACTAAATATGATGAGAATACATGTTTCTAATTACATTTCCAATTGCAAACTCTATTATGAACCATATTATAGTTATTCGTACAATAAAGAGAAAATTACCGTTTTGCCCTTATATTGGTTTTAGATCTCCCGTTTCACTCTATATGGTGATTAACATACAAGATCTCATCTTGGTGTTAATACTTGATGGGTAGCTAGTCCATTAAACTATTAGTGCCAGTTTAATTACCAATCTCCGTAAAACATCTAGAAGTGATGATATCACCATAAATTCTTTATTTGAGTGAATGTTCCTTAATACATGTTTCAATTAATAATTCCAACATGCAATCATTAGGTTGATACTCTGTAAAAATCCATTCTGATCATATCAAGAATTATAATGAAACATATATACGTTCACCACTCATCAAGATTGTGGTCCATAATAAACGAATACTAAATTGTATGTTTTAAGATTAAAGAAATGACCTACTTATTCTTAAAAAAACATACGTGATTCCATATTCATCTAATAGTCCTATTATTGATAGCCAACTACTATCAATATGAAACTCATTATTCCCTTTACGTAAACTTCTTTACTTATATGGAGATAAATTGCAACACTACAGTCTAAACCATAATCAAGCGACCAACTTAATTATTCAATTGTGAATCAATTAATTTAGATTTTAATAATATACATGTTTCCCAAACATCTCCATGTATAAGTATATTACAAAAGAATCTTGGTACCTTATGACTAGTTATATTATGCTCCTACAAATAAAACCAAACTCTTTCGTTTTATTAATAATAAATATTTTCATTACAAAAATGTAACTGGAAGAAGATTAAGTTATATGTAAATACACTAGCTTTCCAGGGCATTATATTTACATAACCCCAACAATTAATAGATAGATCCAATACATGTTTCAAGGGGTTAGTACAAGATTTTTTGTGTTTGTAAGAGACAAATTGATTTTTCCTACTAAATTTTATGCCTTGGATATAGAAAATGATGACTAATTAACACCCATTTTATTAGCAGGCCCTTTTTTAAAGACGACTAAAACATAAATTGATGTCCATAATGATAATTTGACAAAGGAGTTCAGTAAGGATAATATGGAGTTTAATATATATGATTCAATGAAATATCTCGATGATGATTTCCCTATCTTTACATTTGATGTTTTAGATTAATTAGCACAAAACTAGTTTAAGATTAATGAGAAGGATGAGCTGGAGAAAACTATAGACAAAAGTCTTTTAATAAAGAAGAGATTGACATTTGCCTTAATTTTTGTTTGTGGAAGTATATAGCAACGTTGGACAATGTTATAAATATAGAATAGGTGTCGATAGTATAATATGTGGACTTAGGCATCCTTACACCTAGTTAAAACCACTACTAAAACTTTTAAAATATATGTTATTGGGAGAAGGAGACACTTTACTAGTAATAATCTATAGCAAACTAACATTCATGTAAGAGGAGAGACTATTAGAGGTTCTAAAAAAATTCAAAACATCTATCAGATGGATAGTAGTAGATTAAAGGTATTAAACCTTCTACTTGTACGCACAGGATCCTCATAGAGGATGGAGCTAGACCTATAAAGCAACCATAGAGAAAATTAAACCCTCCAATAATGGAGGTGGTGAAGAAAGAAGTTTAAAACTTCTTCAACTTGGTATAATTTACCCCATCTCTGATAGTGCATAAGTTAACCTTATACAAGTAGTTTCGAAAAAGATGAGAATTAAAATTGTCATAACTCAAGAAGGAGATTAAGTTCCCACTAGGATCCAAAATGAATGGTGATTATGTATTGACTATAGGAAGTTAAATTTAGTTACTCAAAAGGACCATTTCCCTCTTCCTTTTATTGATTAGACATTGGAGAGATTAGTTGTAAAGCATTATACTGCTTTTTTGATGGTTTTTCAGGGGTCCTTCTAGATTGCAATTGCTCCTAAAGTTATGAAGAAAAAAACTTTCAATTGCTCCTGAAGATATGAAGAAAACAACTTTTAATTGCCATTTTAAAATTTTTTTGTATAGACAAATGCCTTTTCTTACTTGTAATGCAACAGGTACTTTCTAAAGATATATGGTAAGTATTTTCTTATAATATGTAGAATAAAGTATGGATTACTTTTCTATTTATGGTAATTCATTTGCTGAATGCTTGCATAATTTAATTTGATTTTAAAAAGATGTATGGAAACTAATATGGTTCTAAATCCGGGAAAAATGTCATTTTATGGTATAATAAGGTACCTTTTTGGGACATATTATTTTTTTAGAGGGATTGAGGTAGATACGGCCAAAGTGGATGTTATTTAATCTTTGTTTTACCCTGCTAGTGTTGGACCCCGAACTTTTCTTAGAAGCTAGAACTGTTAAATGAGAAATTTTTGGTGATTATTCATGCAAAGAAAAAGGAAAATTCTTGAACTTGAAATGAAATAGAAAAGATGGTTTAGACACAAGATGGGTTATATGTGATATGTTG